>VWYH01008560.1:0-10094 GCA_013399365.1 Pampusana beccarii | reverse complement strand
CCCCCTCCGCCGCATCCCCCGCGGCGTGCCGGGGTGGCGGGTTCGCGGCCCGGCCGCGGTGGGAGGCCGGGGAAGGGGCTGCGCTGAGGCGGGTCAGAGAGGGGTGGGTGGCAGCGGGGCTGTGCCCGCCGGGCTTTGTCTGCGGCGGTGAGGGCGGGGGCGGCCGCCTCGGTTACGTAACGGAGCTGGCGGGCCTGGGGGTGCCCGTTGGAGCGGCCGTTCGGGCAGAGCGGGTGTGAGGGGCCGCACCTGTCAGCGCTCAGCTGAATGCAGTTCGGTTTCTGTTGAAGAAATAACAGCAGAGTCGATGCTGTTAAGTGGCATTCCTTTTTTTATCAACACTGGGGATCATCCTCTATAAGTGCTCTGAAGACTGGATGCTCTTGCATTCCTTATATTCACATAATATATTAACATAATTATTATATATGCGTTATAGTTTTTGAAAAATTTGACATACAATATACTTATTCTAAGAAATAACTGATATTAGTTATAATTATTTAGTTTCTTGCTTACAAACATCTATTAGTTATTAGTTAAATATAAACTAAGCACTCTGCTTTAAACAATTTATTACTCAATCTTCTGTCTCCCTCTTGTCATGCAGAAGGATCTAAAACTTGAAAAATATCCCCTTGTTTTGCCAGTGGTCAGAAAGCATTATGTCAACTGGTTAATGATGGGTACATCTTTTGTAACTTAATCACAGTACGCGTTAATTTAGCAGCTTCTCTTCAGTGTTAGGTGCACATGAGGAGTAACGGTATCCCATGAGCCCGTCTCTTGGTATAAGTCAAAGTCGAGGCTTTTTTCATTCTTTCTTCTTGTGACATCTCCCTCGACAGGTGCACAAAACCCAGACCTGTTGGGCCAGGGGCCTTCGTCCTTCTGTCTGACAGCTGGGGGATGACATGGGCCGTCTGGTGCCAAGACAGCAAGGAAGAACAGCCTGGCTGGTGTGAGAGAACAGGACAGTGCTCCGTAGCACACACAGAGCCAGGACATCAGTGTGGTTCTAGGTTGGCTGCTGTAATGAGAAGAAGCAAGACCATAATTGTACTGTGGCAATTGTTTTGAATGGGTGCCCTCAGATCACCTCCCACATGAATTCATATGCACTACCCACACAGGAACACATGAAGTACTATTTTGCAATGTTTTCTAGAGTTCGTATTTTAACATACTCGAATTTATACTGAACCTGCCAACTCTAAAGTTAGGAGGCTTAGTTTTATTCATATGCTGAGATTCAGAGTCCACGTGGTCTGGCATTAACAGCATAATTAACAGCATTTCTTTGCTGAAGAATATAATTTCACTGTTTCAAGTCTTCAGAGTTTCCTGGTCCAGCTATAAATGCAATACTTTTAATTCAAAAGATGGAAAACTTCTTTGTAATAAATCACATCTCCCATCTCTACAAGTTTGCAAAGATAACACGCTTCAAAAGTATGACATTGTTAGAATGGCAAAAGGTAGTTTCTGTTCAAGATCACTTTGTGTTGGTTATGAGGCCTTGGTTGTGTGTCATTTTGACAGAGAAGGGAAACATTTGTCTCTCAGGTCTAGTAGATGTTGAGAAGAAAATTTGCTGAAATGGATCCATGAAAATAAGCAATGTTATTGGTAAATGAGAAATTAATGCAACACGTCTACACAATTTAACTATGACTCTCTAGTTTATCACGTGAATGTTATCCCTGTGCCTGTTGTTAAAGTATTGTTAACACTGTCTTTGCAAGACCATCCATAGGAAAAGGGTAGAAAAGAGTGAGTAATTAGTAATGTGTAGGTTCTGTACCAAGTAAAAGCACATCAATACTTACACTAGAGTATGGTAATAAGGTATTACATTAAGGTGCTGTTTTTACAAGTGGCTTCAAATACTGGTGACAACCTGTACAAACATTTATAATATTACTGTCATAACACCCAGCTAACACCAAGTGTTGGCACCCTGTAGCATTTTAATGCTTCACAGGCAACAGGAAAATATTGCAGATGCAGACTAATATTTACTGGAATAAATTCAGTTACAATCTCAGATGGTTTACCTGTTAATCCATTAATTCCAAATCAACAACTTGAAAAGAAGTTCAACTACATCAATTGTAGCATTGTAGCATTGTACTTCTTTTCTCAATCAAGAATAATATTATCATTGCCAAGTGTCATTTAAAGTCAAAAGCGTTTCACATTGTCCCATAATCTGATGAGCCTAAGGAGAATTTAGGATGTCTGGTGTTAACTTGAAGAGGGTGTTGAACACAAAAGTCTGCTCTTTTTATTATAATTGACTTTGTGTGTATGGTTCCTGTGCAGCCTCAGCAACAAGCAAGCAGTCAGCAAAGGCAGCAGAACAGCCTTGGTGCAGGTGATTGATCTTTCAGCATGCCAGCTGGAACAGAGTCCTCTGCACCTGCAGCAGCCTCTCTGCTTTACAAACACATCTTGTCCCCTCTCCTAAACAAACAATGATTATAAAACACCGTCCTTTGGCTTTGTGCCATCTCTCCTGGATGACTTCGTACATGCTTGGGCCACCTAGGTCTGAAAGCTGAGCAAGACAACTGTGACAGCACTTTAAATTCACCGTCAGTTACCAGTCACCACTGAGTTCCAGTGTGATGTCTTGGCACAAAAGCCTGAGGCAGTACTAAGCAGGAGCAATATTTACCTTTCTTTGCAGTATGGCAAGAGAGTTATTCAAATTCTGTTAGTTTATAATTCATCTGACTAGTCACAGGGGTGCTAATGGACAGTATTCCAATGACAGAGCAGTGTTTCTAGTAGCACAGTTCTTTGTAACACTAGGCAATGTTTGATTTACTACTGACATCGGAGAAAAAGTCCCATCCGAATGATTACATCTACTTCCTATCTGTAAGACGTAGATATCAACACACTTCTCCTGACCAAAGACTGGCCAAATCTAATGCTACTAAGCACAGGAAGTTTGAGAAGTCCATTTCTTGAAAGGAGTATAGTTGCAGGCTCTGAAATTCTTGCTTCCCACCAAGTGATGCTCTCTCATCCTGATTCCCCAATTCAATCATTTTTTTTAGATCCAGCACCTTTGTCTTTGTGTCAGCTCCTGGTTTTTGATCTATGAATTCTTTGACATTTTCCAAAAGAAATGCAAGCCTGAGTGACTCGAGATGAGAAATGGCTAAGCAGCACTTTGAAGACTCCAGTTCTGTGAGTTATCGCACTGCTAATCTCATCACGTGCCACGTTTAGTGAGATAAAGAGTTGTGGTCTAAGAAAAGTTCAATGCCTGTGTCCCTGAGTCTAGTTATTTCCTAGACACTTCATTTTAGTTGAAATTAATAGGATAGCAGTATTTCTCCATGGGGAAGCCATACACCTTTCTGACATGCAACAAGATTTATAGAGTCAGAGGTATTACCTACCTCAGAATATTTTTCAATCTAAATATCGTACTAGCTTCTAAAGCCATTTGTGTTCATTTGGTAGTTTTGAAACCATGAAAACACTTTGTTTTCTGCTTAGGAAATGAGCAACCATTGATGAGGGGTCATTTTTTAGGTTTAAAGGGAGTTCTGAGAGAAGAATTTAATAGGACCGAACTCAAGTGGTGGTACGAGTTGTATTGGCCTGGGTGGAATTGCACACCATGTCCCAGCTGTGTATATGACTTCAGGTTCCCACAAGAGTAACACACATCTTTTCAATTAATTCACAAGTGCAAGTACTGACTAATTACAGTTATGGCTAACACTGGTTAGTGGCTTTCTGGTGAGTATTGGGCTGCTTTGTCAGTATGAAATTTAGCTCTCAATACTGGGTGATAATATCCTCTTGCAGCACCAACCTAACTTCATTGCAATCTGATAACAACATTGTTGTTAGAATCATTCACAAAGCATTAAGAATGTCTATGCATCTACAGAGTTAGAGGCCAGAATCTGAAGCAAAGGCAATACCAAATAATAGCTGATAAACAACTGCATTATGTCTGATTTTACTTTCTCAAGAGAATGTGTATCTGAGCCTTAATTTTCTTACTCCGAACGCTGTACTTTTGGTGTAAGGATCTGTTATTTCATGTGTTCTTAAAGTAAGAATAACTATATAAAGAAACTGCAAGTTGTGTTCACTCCAGTTCTCACCAGCATTTGGCAGGTTTTGGAACAAAGATGATGAGAGCAACTACTTAAACTTACTTAAAGAGAACCACGAAGTATCAGCAATAATGGTCACAAAGTCTACTCAGCCAAGCTCTGCTCCTTGCAGTCTGCAAGCCGGTTTGCTCAAGATGAGCCCAGACAAGCCTTGCAGCAGTCTAAGCAGATAGACACGAAGATGCAGCCTCAAGAGTCCCTTTGGAGCAAACATGCAAAGTGAGATAAATGAGATAAAACATATGCATCATTCTACAAAAGTGACACAGGTTTGCAGTCCTGAATTAGGGGTGGCTACAATCAGAATATGTGCAGTCACCTCCCTTTTCATCACTGGTACTGCAGGATCATGGTTGTTAATATGATATAAACTCAGATTTCAGTAAGTGCCATATTTATCCTTCTTTTTATTGCTAAAGGCACTGGACAAACTCTGCAAATTTGGAAACTGTTCCCTTCCCAAACACAAGCTACTGCTTCTGTATACCTGAAGGCTCTGGTGTAATTCTTGACGATGCTCTGTCCAAAGGGGCAACCAATGCTTCTCCTGTGATGGAGCACTGTATGATTTTCTTGGCAACCAATGTTTCTCCTGTGATGGAGCACCATATGATTTTCTTAAGGTCCATGAGGTTATTCAAGGCCCACTGAGTTGTTCTCAGCCATTCTTCATCAAATAATACAGGACACCCTCACTGTACTGCTCAGAGGTTTAACATACAGTGTTGTTATAACACTCAGGAGTGTGAGGATTTCCTCTGAGTATGTTTCTAATGGTGATAAGATTTTCTGCAAATCCACCATTTTAAATAATCTCTGAGTATGATTTCCTTCAAGGGTTCCCTTTACGCAGCCATAAGCCACCTGAGCCTCCCCCATCCCTCCTCTTGTGCAGATTTTTGTTTCTCCTGGGAGCCTGGATCAGAGTTGTCCATGTCCAAGCTCTCAGGAATCAGTCTGGCATCTCTTTCCAGGCAGATCTGTAAACCTGCCAGAGGTCGGGGAGTGGAAGCAAGAGGTAGGATGAGAGAATGCAAGACTGCAAATCTGGTTGTTGCAGACTTTAAATGCAAGTTGCAGTCTGGTGGGAGGGGAGGCTAGCAGACCGATTAATCTTAGAGCCCAGCTTTTAGAAAAGCTTTCAGCCATGGTCTGGCCAAGAGTTGAGCTAAAAGCTGTTGGAGTGGATGAGATGCTGTGATCTGAAGGGACTCGATGTCATCACCTTCACAGCAGAGAGTTGACCCAAAACCCCCTTGGGAGAGTGATGAAAGTGCTCAAGGGAGTCAGCGGCTGCAGGAGGGAGCCCCAGATGTGCAGTGCAGTCCAGCTGCAGGGAGCCCCCTCCTGACCTCTGCCAGGAACATGCTTGCTCATCTCACCCATAGCAACAGGACTGGCAAAAGGGCTGCCACCTGTGCTGTGCCATCGGTGACTCCTGTCTGTCAGACTACATGACAGTGTGTCCAGGGCCTCTAACAGTCTGTTAGGACTGTACAGGTGTTCTGCAAGTGAGCTGATAGTCCCAAATTAAGGTGGTTGATATGTTTAGCCTGATGGCTGGTTCTTTGTACACACCTTCTCTGTTCATCTCTGACAGCAGTTACCACGTAGCAGGATCAAAGATACCAGAGTTTCCTTTACCTTTGCTATTGACACTTTTGATTTCTCAGATGTTACGCAAAGACAGCTGCCCCGCCAAACATAGCACATTTAACCGCACCAGGGAGCAGGTATTTTACAGCAATATTCTGTATAGTTTATATCGGTGGACCTGCTTATGAACAAGGTAAATAAAGTACATTTCTATAAACATTCTCAAAAGGCATAAAGTAGCAGTACTGGAGTCATTACAAAACCATGCTGTGTTCCTATAGCATCATGGGAGGAATACACACCACCTGTGGCAATGCTGCATCTTTGGCAGATAGTCCTCTGTGCTCAGCGGTAGCGTGCCGTTTGTGACAGCATCCAGTAGCAGAAGATAAGACTCAAGCGAGCCGCATGATTCCTCTGCTTCCTTGGAAACTCCAGTATTTTGAAGAATTCAAAGAGCAAGTAAACTGGGTCCGGACTTTCTTCCTGGACTACTTCCAAGTGCAAGGTCAAACTTCATAAATGACCTGCACATATTACCCTTCAGGCACCTGTAAAAGGAAAGCACTTCAGAAAAATATACAATTTACTTGTTTGCAAGTCCAGTAAGTGGAAATTTCCAAGCATTTCTTGCTCTCTCCTGTTATATCAACAAAACCAGGAACCTTCCTGCAGGTGAGAACAGAATAGCCACCGACGTTCTTGTTGGGTTGAACCTTTCAAGTCTGTATTTTCAGAGGCTTGTCATTTGCTCCAGGCTTCACTATGTTCCTCTGTGAGTCTGGATGGGTGGAGTTCATTTTAATTTCCTGCTCTTCTTCTACCGCTCTAATTATGCCGTCAGCTTTTTTTGCTGTCATAGTGTCATAAGAAATTGAACTGTGAGTGGCTGATACCTGAGACAATATTTGGAAAATAAAAGAAATCCCACCCCAGACCTATTTCTAGATTAATCTCTATCTTACCATGCCACATATCACCATCTTTACACTCATCTTCAGCCCCTCACAAAGCTGTTAAAGTGCTCCAAGATTTCCAGGTCTGATATTTTAGATTATATCACCTTGGAGGCAGGGACTGTGTCTCCTCCATGCTCCTGCAAGTCGCAAATACAAAATGCTAGTGTTGCAACAGCGAAACAATGGAAGAGATTTTAATTTGAAAATGTACCTCTCCACTGTTTCGAAGTCAAGGATACAGATAGGTCTATAAACACACAAGGCGGACCCACTAAATACAAATAATGGATCTCCAAATACGAAGAAGAAACTGATAAGGAAAAAAAATAAGTGGTATCTTCAAGAAACAGATAGAGACACTGTCTATTCCTCTGTCTGCTTTCAGGCGGGAGAACATCTCTCTTCTGGAGTAGATCTCCTTGTTCTGTATAATGTATCACGCTGCAGTCACCAGGAGAGTTGATGTTTTTCACCCAGAAGTATTAACCTTTTTGAAGAGACTGATCGTGAGCAAAATAATTCTTCTGAAAGGAAAGCTAAGTCTGCTCAGGACAGACATTTCCATCCCAAATCACAGTAACATAAACATCAGCACCTGAAAGTTTTACGAATTTTACATCACTGAATTCAGCAGAGCAAAATATGTGGCTGCTATATCACAACTTCTCAGGACTTTAATATGCAATATCCCAGTCTGAGTGATGAACTGTTACATGTGTCATGCTTATGCACACACCTGTGAAATAAAAGACTCGATGAAAATTGTATTATGTATGGAATGGAAAAAAAAGGAGTAGGGACCCTTTTCTTTTTGTCTGGCTAAACATCTATCATTTTCTTAGATATTACCACAGCTCTTTCAGTATGTTTGAAAAGTTTGAACTATTCATCATAAAGGTAAATTCGCTAAAAGCGTCAGCTGTCTAAAAATGTTAGGCCACAAAGGGGGTGGGCAGAGAGTTTACAAATCCATTGTTCTGCTCTAAGCCCGGCAACAAAACCAAGAGCTGGACAAAGAGCAGCTCTAGCCATCTAGTGGTAAATTATGCTGATGTGCAAACTTGCACTCTCCACCCTGCCTGCACCTGGAGCAGCATTCAGGGTAAATTTTGGGCAGTTTACCATAGTTACATAGCAGAGAACAGCATGTCCAGAGGATACGCACGACAGAATGGTACAATACACTCGGGTCCCACTTCGTACAAGGAAAAGAGAGGCAGGTGTAAGCCAATTTGTCACAAATGAAACTAGAATGATCCAATGAGCTACACAAAGAAAACCATATGCTTAGTCTAAGCTAGAGTAAAACACCTACCAAATTTATTGAGAGCTAACTGGTTTGTATTTTCTATATGGTTACAAACAAATAGAAAAAGCTTAATCTTGACAAGGCCTGAAGAGACATCAAAATAGTAAACCATTAAATACTTCAAGGAAAGAATAAAAAACATAGAATGAGAGAAGAGGCATCCAGTGGAATTGCCTAAGCAGTCTGGACATTAAATGGCCATTAGTTTCAATGTGACCTGAACCTCAGTAGAAACATAAAGCCAATTATCTGTTTGCCCAACTATAGATGTGCTTTGCTTAAAACAACCCAGATGAAAGATACTGCCTCACATAGATGGAAGTAAATTGCTTGTCGCTATGTTTGTTAACTTATGCAGTAACAACATGATATTAAATTCCCTATTGCTACATTTTACTCCAAGCTGTTTTGACTGCTACTGAACTCTTTTGAAATACCAAATTTTGTCCAAAGCACATCCCTTTCTTGGCTTACATACACATGAACCTGCAGGGCAGGTTATACTGGGCTACAAAACACTGGCCAAAGTACAGTCATGGTTATACCAGGCACAGCCAGGTAAATACAGAATAATTTTGCAAAACTCCAAATAGTTACTTGGTGCTGTGAGAACTTTTCTAACTGAAAACAAAGTTTCATTCTGAGTAGATACTGCAGCGTGAACTGATTTTAGCAGACACATTTGTTGTTTATCAGAAAACATAGTACTGGAGGGAGTACAGAGGATAATGCCTCCCTTGTCAGCTCAGTCCACGTTACTTGCTGACAGCCACTGGTGTGGAAGAGAAATACAGCTGTTTCCTACTAGAGCGATATCAGCTACTGTATCTCAAACTCTCACTTCTAGTTGTGTAATGTTTCTGTTACCTACAGTGGACAGCTGAAAAAGCAGGGGGACATACCTGGTTCGTCCTTTGAAGTGGTATTTGCCATTAATTATCCTACCAAAAACCGGAAAGTAGATAAGGATGCAAATTGTTCATGAATGTTTTGTCAGAGTTCTGGTCAAACGAGTGTTTGGCCACGGAGAGGCTGAATCTCCCTATGAGCAATTATATTTCATCTGGTCTTTACCAAGCCTGCTCTCTCACCTGACTAACAGGGAAAACGAACTGCTCAGCACCCACAATATTGTGTTCCCTGGTGGGATGGCCGCTTCATGCCATCTGGCTTTGCCCCTCTCATTTCAGTGATGGATCACACTTGATATTTGTGTTGAATCCTACACCACACTTAGGGAACTGTCTGAAACCACAGACTTTAGAAGGAAGACAACAGAAAATGCGTGCTTTTGTACTTCTCTGTTTCACCTACTGGGAAGCTGAGGCAACAGATGAGCTGTAATGGACTTTCTTAAAGCACCTCGGTAAATCAGCGGCCGGGTTTGCTGCCCGTTCCCGTACTCAGCAGTAAGAGACTAGGGCAGAATGCTAAATGTGAGAATCCTGCCTCAAAATCTCTCAGTCTGCTTTTCCTTTCTTCCAGGTCAACAGGGCCTCATCTTTGGGATGGAGTAGTATCCAAATCTTCATTCCTCTGCCATACGTTTTGGATATTCACTGAAAGCGTTATTTTTTTTTAAAGACTCGAAACTGGAATTTAAAAGCTGCTGACTTCAGAAAAAGGAGCCAGGAAGGAATGGAACAGAGATCAATGTTCTTGGGCAGAACATATGGAAATAGCACCTCCTTCAATTTGTAAAGCCCCCGCTGGGGTCAGGGTGGGGTGGTCTGGCGATGAGTGCAGACGTACAGAGTCCTGCAGCATTTGGGGCTGTCTGCACTCAGCGCCACTGCTTGCTGCCTTTCTGCAGGCTGCCTGCTGGGCTCCGCAGACAAACTCCACTCCCGTGGTTATTTTTGAAGCAGCCCCTTAAAACAGATGTCTTCGCATGTGTCTCTTCCCCACTACGTAAATAACAGTTTGCCTCATGCTCCCGCCATCCTTTTGAATTTAAAAAAAAAGAGGGGGAAAAGAAAAGTATCCCTTCCCACTGGTGATTTCTGTTTTAGCTTTCACAGCACTGTCACTCTGGGGCGTGTGTTGCCTTCATGCCCTTCTTAGAGCAAAGGTTTTTTTTTT
>VWYH01008559.1:1359220-1429341 GCA_013399365.1 Pampusana beccarii | reverse complement strand
TTTTGTTTTTTTTTTTCTGTATATCTTGCAGAGAAGCTCGAGCATCTCAATGTGCTGCTGCTTCTCCCTTGCGGGTGAAGGCCTGAGAAACATCCCACTGAGCTCCTGCAGTTCTCGGGGAAGCCAATGGATATTACAACTGCAGACCCGTCTTTTGGGATCAAGCTCATTGGACAACATGCAGGTGGCCAGATCTGTGTTATTATTGCCTCAATCTATGGACAGAGAAATAGAAGGGAAAACACAAGGCTCTTTGCAGACAACCATGGTAAAAAAAAATCACTTCATGCTCTTTTGGCATATTTCAAGACTAATAATTATAATGAGGTCATAAGCGAAATGTGTAGGTTAAGGTCATTCCTGATTATTCATTTCTAGGCTTAGCCGTGCTTGTCATACTGATTTAAACAATTTTGCCTTTAGGCCCTTGGAGAGCCAACCCCTGGGTCTGCCTCTACTGCATGAACAGGCACTGGGTACCGGCACTAATTTGGCTTCTGAATATGCTTGCAGATCCTTCATTATGTTATATCAGAAGTGAATAACAATGCTACTTCCACACTGAGTTGAAGAAACAGCCCGAGGGCTCTGGAGCCCCAAGAAGAAGTTAAGACTGATGTAAATCTCATCATAAAAAATGTAATATAAGTCTAGTCTGGGCTTGGCTTATTTATGACTGCCTTCCTTCAAATTTATAAATGATGATCAGCTGAAGTGGGAGCTGACTCACCTCTCAAACCAAGGGTCTTCCCTTTATATTGTGTTACCTAGTGGGGACTTTTTAAGCATCACTTTTATCAGTGTATAAATTATACATAACCTTTTTCTTTCAACTTGTGCTGTCTTAGTCCTGAGAAGAACTTTTGAACTCTTTTGATTGCTTTGAAAATCAAATCTGATTTACTGGCACAGAAAGAAGCAACCATAGTGTGTCCAGATTCTCGCAGAAACCAACTGAGTTGTTGCCCGTGCTGCCAGATTTCAACTCGTAGCCAGTGATGCCTATTCCCTGTCTCTCCTCATTCTAGCAGCTGGTGCAGCAGTGAATCTCTAGGCAGATCAATCAACCCAAGCTACTACATTTTAAGAAGTGTCTGCAGCATTTTCTTCCCTCCCGTTGTCTTTATCATTTTTGCTGCTCTCGTTGCTCTCATCTTGACTTCTTTCCAAGTGGAAAGGGACATATTTTTCCCCTTTACTTTTGCCGGCTTAGCTCCTTCAGGCCCTTTATCAGGCTGCATTATCCATTCCTTGTTCTCATGCGCTCTTGAAAGCGTGGTGACCGTTTGATCGTTGCTGGATACGGATTTCTGGGGGAGGGCTGCTCAGTACAGAGTGCAGCGGTGTTACCTGCTCTCATTTATATTCCTCAAGTAGTTCACTGTATCTGAGAATCTTGTTTGCTTTCCAACACTGAGCCTCTACAATGAGCAGGCAGCTTTAGGGATTTTTCTGTAATCACTTATAAATCTCTTCCCTGGTCAGTACTCTACAGCACCTTTCCATTGAGCAGACACTTCCAATTTCTATTACTACTGTATTGTTGGATTTGAACTCAGGGTTTTACAGCAATGATCTCCTACAGATGTTTTGGCATTAAAGTTACTGAAAGGGGAAGGATTCATTTCCCACTTTTTCCCAATGCCACTGTTTTCCCAGTCTACTAATAATGAAGAAGACAGGTGAAACTTGCCAAAACAATCAGACTATTGCTAAAGATGATACTGGTTTTGAGGGGAGGGAGACATTTATTCTTACAGCAAAAGTTCGTTTAATCTTTAAAATCTGCTAAGTCTTGTCAGCAATTTTATTCAAGGGTCTTCAAAAGGTATTTTTGTGTCTGTCATCCTTGGCTCCTCATCAGAAAATTGCCAGGAATTATTCCAGAGGCTGGTATCGCTCTTGGGGAATCTCTCTCTCTCTGAAACTAAAGTACTGTTCCTCTGATGCCTCCTGTGCATGATGCCAACCATAAAAAATGCGTTCCAGAAGGTTTACATCATGCATAGGAGCTAAAATTCAAATCTATAATTCATTTACACTTTCTTTGTAAATTTGTTTAGTGTAAGCAAGTGAACATGCTCTGATTGCAATACATTTTCTGTATGCTGACCTGGAGGAGCCCCATCTGAAATGCTCTTAAGTCATGCCGTTATTTTATATGAAGAAACTGAAGTAAAATAAAGCACCTATGTATGAAGAAGCAAACTGCCTGGGTCAAGAACACCTGTAGAAGCAAACAAGCAGTGACAGACAGCTTAGTTGTGATTTTTCAGAAAGTACAGTGCATCAATCACTCTCTTCAGCTGACAGAGTGGATTACGAATCCTTTGCTGATATCTTCCTACATGAAAGAAGGACTTTAAGCCTGAAAAGGAGAATTGCCAAAGCGATAGTGAGGGTAACAAACCACGAGGAGCAGGGCAGAACATGACTTGAGGAAGAAAATTCTGTTTGCTCTTCATGAACCCTTTGTCAGGAGCAGAAGGAATCACTAGATGAGAAAAGCGGTCCAGGACTTGCCCATTACAACAAACATCTGACAAGAGGGAATGGCCCCATGTCCTGCTCAGACATCACCCATGCAAACTGCTTGGTTGTGGAAGAAGTGAGCTCGTTGGTGCCCGCTGAAAACAGCGTTTCAGCCTGTTGAACAGATATTTTAAGACAAAAAGCAGGTAGCACATTCTTGACTTTCTGAATTTTTTCGTCAGAAATCTGCCTGCAAAATTTTTTCATGCCATTTCAAAGGTTATTTTATGATTTCATAGGTCCAAGAATTGACATTTTTCAGGGGTGAGATTTTTTTTTTTGTACAATTCATTTACAGCTCACTCCACTGAAAGACGAGCACTGAACAGAGTGACCCATCCAGCTTAGTACAGAACAGCGTAGAAAAAAAAATACTGTTTCCACTCAGCTGTAACGAAAGGTGATCCTTCATTTGCTTTTAACTTCTACACAATAAGAGCAAGTCCAGCTTATTTCCATATCTGTATCTTTTGGGAGTGGAAAGCATTTTGTTTATTCCTCCAGTATAAGAATGTTTATGAGTCTATGGTTTGCTGTACAGAGTTCAGGATCCTTTTGGAGCATCATTTTCTGGGTGATTTAGGTGCGTGAGCTTCTCTTCAAACCTTCCTTCTAACACTATTGATGAAAAAAAGGAGTCTGTGGGATAGCTCATAATGCTGAATTCCCATTGTCAAGGATTCTTCCTGGGTTTTGATTGTTTCTGAGTTTGGTGGATTTTTTTTTTTTTTAGAAAGGCTGGCCTATTCAGTGTGTTCTGCTAATTGTGTAAAACGAGTTACAGGTAGCAATTTTTTGGGCTGGCTCTTGGGTTACATGTTTGATGTTAATCTGTCTAAATATTCTGAGTTGAATTGAAGGTCTGTAAAAGGACAGAAACGTAAAGGAAATGGAACAATTGTAAAGATAAACAGCTGCAGGTGGCCACTTCCACGTACCAACAGACCCCGTCACATCAGGGCAATGTCTGTGTTTAGGTGTTTTAATGCTAATCAGGGCTGTTATCTAAAAAAATGAAGGTTCAGATGCAAGGACATTTTTAAATGTGTTATAGTATTTTCCTGACTGACTCCTCTTGATTATAAGTAATCTTATTAAGCGTAGTAATAATGAGGTTGCAAGTAAGCAACCTGTAACCCTGGGAAGCTAATATTTGCAAATTGAGAAGTGCTTACAGAAAAAAATAGATAAATAAAGTCAGGTATACACTTGCCAAATCATAACTTGCTGTTCCTGAAAGTTGAACGTCACGGTTTTTAATCTATATTTTTTTCCTTTATCATCATAGGATGAAAGGGAAAATTCTGCAGGAGAATGCCAAGAAAAGGGCATAACAAGCAACAGTATTCCTCATGTCACTCACAAGAAAAAAAAGACCTTCTTTCCTTGAATCTTCCCTCTTATGCTGTTTTCTCTTTGTTTTGCATGATGATACACTTAAATATTCTCTATTTCTGTAGGTGAGTAAAAGATGAAATTCAATTAAAAAGTGTAAGGCACCGTCTGTCGCTGCTATGGAAAGACAGAATCACAACATTTCCGGAGAAAATTCATCTAAAGTTGCAACAGCAGCTGAAAATACTGGTTTGTTTTGTGTTAGTGTTTCCTTTCAAGACTTTCTGAGGTGACAGCCAGACATAGCAGAGCACTCTGAAACTGTTAGGTAGTGACAAAACTAATATTTATTGTTTTAAAGCACCATCACTGATAGTTTGCTTGGGCTGTCTATTTTTAAGGCTGGTGTCATTTGGCTTTTGATTGGCTTGTGAATCACATCTTTATCACCGCTCTGGGTATTCTTATGGAGGCCATCAAGATGTTTTGGATGGTTACAAGTTCTGGGTATTCCCAGAGAGCCTCGCGGAACTGTGTCCTCTGCTGGTCGTTGGCATCACTTCTCCAGATGTCAAGATAAAGAAAGCTCCTATGCAGAGAATGGGAACTCCTCCGTGCACTAAAGAAGTGATATACAGGTACATTCATAGGCTTTATTTATTTTATCCATTATAAATCTGCTCTTCGGTTGGTAGAGAGAGCAAACTGTGTGTTTGCAGTTTTCTGAGTGGAAGTAATTTTGGCCACAAACAATCGCACTCAGATCTCAGCTTGAATGTGATGGTAAAACTGGGGTTTAATAGTGTGCTTGACACACAGTGCAGAAAGACTCATTGCCAAAACACACATTGCAACATTTGTAATTTTTTTTTTTTTTGCAAGTATAAAAGGATGTCTCATTTTAATTCTTCCCCTTTGTTATTAGTCGCCATAAGAGAAAGAAAACAGCTTACCTAAAAATCCTTCTCAAGTGATTTTTAAGATAGTGGGGGCTTTGTTTGTTTGGTGATGGGGTTTTTTTGTTTATTTGGTGGTGTGTTCGTTCGTTCGTTTGTTTTTTCTGTTATGAATGGTAAGAGTCGTACCATTTCTGGCTCAACCTTGCCTTTGGGTCATCATTGCATGGGTGTTAATGTGTATGTTTTCAGAGCAAGTAACTGCTCTGGTTGCTGAGTAATACAGTGAAGCTATAAGAGAAATCTTTCACTATCTCGTGAACATGTAGTGGGAGCAGATCTTTTCTATAACATCTCCTCAGGACCAGGGTAATCAAGCAGCACCGTAGCTGGTAATAGATCAATTGGCATTTGTCACTGGAGTGTTTTTTCCAGCAAACAGTTTAAAATGAGGATCTAACTTCCAAAGTTCTGGTTTGCGGAGGGATGTCAGCTTCATGAGAAACCTCATCCGGAATTTCTTGTCAACAGTGACTTAAAGAAGTAGCTATACATCTGCACCAGGATGGTTTATGCTCAACACCTTGTATATGTAAGAGAAACACAAGTGCATCTCAGGTCACTGGAAGAGCTAATTTGCAGGTAGTCAGGTAGACACTATAGGAAAGAAAAGACAAGTTCTTTTCTGATTTAAAAATATTTATGTACCTATCATTTTCAGATGTCAACTAGCTGAACAGACCAGTGCAAAGTAACCATGAGAGCAGAGAAGCTGAGCGAAAATGAGGATAAATAAACAGTGTGACTTACTTGCAAATACAGTTAACAGTGTTGAACATGTACAGCAGGAATGAAAGGTGAAAATAGGGCACTGAATTGCCAGTCAATTCACATGTGTTACTGTGTTCCTCCTAAATAGCTTCTCCTATTTTCTGCTAAGTCCATGCTAAGAGTTTTTCTGACTTTTATGAGGCTCTCTGTGTTAAGCAGATGAGGTCTGAAGCCATTTGCCAGTGAACACTCACTGAAAATTCTGCTTTTATGAACTTCAGCAGATCTGTCTGGACAGATATGTTTTACCATGGATAACAAAATGAAATTGGTTAACTTATGCATACACATCGGGTTAGATTCACTGTATCTGTCAAAACAAAAATCAAAGCATTCTTACTATCATTTATGCCTAGAGAGACCACAGAAACTATAATAGCAAGAAGAAAATGCTTAGACTATTTATTTTCTTTTCTGGAGCCGCTTAACATAGTTGCAGAGTCTGAATCTTTATTACTTTTGAACAAATCCAGTGTTTTATTTTGATTGCTGACTTGTCAGATTTTAATAGCATAATCTATGTAGCAAAAAGTATGAAACCGTTGAAATAATATCTTTGCTTTCATATCCTAATTCATATGTCTATTTTTCTATTAAGTACAATCCAGTAGGTTTCTAACATAAGTTTATGTGCAAGGCATTTCACAATCATGACTGTTCACTTTGAAAGGGCCTAAGAGGCATCTCAAAATCAAAACTGTCATTTTGCTGTAGACCGTCCTTCTTCTTGGCACTGGAGTTGATCAGGTAACCTCTCAGGCTCAAGCATATCCATGGTAAAACGCAAAGTGCCGGATACACTAAGCCTCCTTTCCTACTGCTTTTCAACGAGTCCAGAGACAATCAAGAAAGCTGAAATTACTGCAGCCTGACAGTTGTAAAAGGTCACCAAATTAAATTAATTCACGTTATTTCCAGCGCATCATAATATATGGGAAAGAAATTGGTAGACCTCTCAAACTCAGCGAGAATGAACTACTCCAAACCCTGAGATTTGTGAAGAAAGTGACTACGGGGAGGTCAGCGTTGTCACTGCTGCTCAGAGGAACGGGAGGCTGGATGGTAGCTGGCCAGAGAATGTGTTATTTATTGTGACAAACCTTCAGGGTCTTCATAGCCCTGTGAAATTAGCTTACATCTGATCCATTAAAACCTGAGCTTTTTTTTGGAAAGTTTCTTTAACTGAAAGCTTCTCTTTTCATAGCTTCAGCATCTTCAGGTACCTCCGAGTTGTAAAGGTCTCGGTGCCTCCAGCTGCTGCGGGTATGTACCTACTTGTGAACACTTGCAAGTTGTTGGTTGATCTGGTCAGACTCGCTAGTGTGGGTTTGGTACTTGCAAACTTCTTCAAATGAGAAGTTTGTGTAATGGTGGGATTTTAAGAGGCTTTAAAAGCCAAAAGTATTTGTAAAAACCTAGCTAAGATTCTAAGTGAGGTTCAAACTTTTTGTTCTGACCATTAGCATATTTATACCAAGAATTAGTTTATTTTTAAATGCATACTAAAGGAAAGCAATGCCCGAAAAATACTTTTTTCTACTATTGATGAAAGCTCTTGACAAATTCTACCCTTTGACGTATTTGTCAGCACTATTTTGGGGCTAATATCTAGATTACCTTTGCTCTTGACCCCATTCTCACTGCATAGCAGGCCACTTTTATTCTTGTTCCCCTTTTATTTATATTGTTAAAAAAGGCTTTTGGTCCTTAATATTCTTTGGCAAAGCCCAACTCAGCTTGACTTCTGAGCTGTTTTCTACTCACTATAATATGCTTTTTTCAACCCTTTAGGATGGAACTCTTCCCTCATATTCATCCAGGCTAGGCTGCAGATTCCAGGTTGATTTCACACTTTTGGTTTAAAGCAATTAATCCTGTATTGCATTTACGTTCCTGAGATTGTCATCCAAAACTGATTACACTAACATGTTCCCTCTCTTCTTGGGTTGAGTTCTTTTAGATTAAAAACTCTTATATCTTCTCCTGTTTTTCTGTTTAAATGCCACCAGTGTTTTGATCAGTGTTATTGCCTCTTACCAGCTCTTCAGCAGCAACCAAAGCCGCTGTAAAACATTCCTGCCTCCTCTTATTACATGTGAGAGTTGCTGATTATTCTAAATAGCAATGCGATTTATGGCCACATTTTTTTCTGTCAAAATAATTACCTAAATCACTATGCATATCCACCTTTAATTTAGGAGAGCCTTCAGTATTCCTAATTCTGCCAAAACAGGGACTTCCCCACCATCCTACCTTACACTGATTTTTTTTTTTCCTATGGTTTCCTCCACCTGCCTAATATTATATCTTTCATGAAACTTTTCTTTTATCAGAATTTATGCACAATTGATAGTCCACCACTCTCTCTCACTGGAGTGAAGATACGGAATTCTTCTGGTTTCTAGGGAAGTGGGCAGGTCAGAGACAGGAGATGGAGCTGTTATCATCTATTCCACAATTCTCTACATTCAGATCTACTAGAAATCTAGCGGATGGCAGATTATATGTACTAGATCTACTGAAGTTTGTCCTTTCCACCAGAGCAATGTGGGGTAAATGTGTGGCTCTGAGAATTTGTGGTCAATCTGATTTAAGTAGAAGGTCACTTCACCTCTGGAGACAGAAGGATGAAACCGAGATGTTCTTGAATTCACAGTTCTGCTTAAGGGAACATAATCACACCACATGTTTTCACACTGGTCATAAATCTGATTTTATCTGAGGTGCACTTAATTTCATAAGGTAAACATCCAAAGGTCACAAAGCACTGTGGCTGGTGCTTGTGCATATGTTTATAGATGCTTTCTTTTCAAATTAAGATGACATCTTGATGGGCAGCAGATGTCTGATATCATAATGGTACATATGGGATCATTCATGTGCCAGACCAAGTCATCAGATGTTCTAGGGGATACGGGAGAGAGAGGAGGAACAGCACAGGGAGGGGAAATACCCTCAGTACCCTTTGGTACAGCTCACTAAAGTGTATTATTTCAACCAGAGATTCAGCCAGACTTACAATCCACAGGAAAAATCCATTGTTCAAGTTCACCAACTTCTGTTAGCACTGTATCCTGCCAGATTTTTGGCAGACAGTCAGAAGGGCTAGAAAGTCTAAAAAGCTATACAAATGTAAAACGCAATAAGAGGTAGACTCCAAACCGGGCTACATAGGGAGCCAAAGACATGGCCCTTAAATCAGACATTCATATATTACTGCAGGGTATTCTGTTTAAAATCTTGGATAAACGGCACACAGAAGTCCTGCACTTTGGACCCTTTCACTGACTTAAAGAATCATGAAGGGGCTTAAGAAAAGTTAATACTGAGCCCCAAAGCTCTGCTGACACGTGAAGCAAAAGTGAATTCTTCACAGCCAGGCAAATTAAAATCTGCCTGGAAATCTGGCAATTTTTTTACAATCATCTATCTGCCCTGGCTCAGAAAGAAATGCCGCAGAGCAGATGAGCAAAGAAATGAATGGGCCGGTGTGTGTGAAGGTTACGCTGAACTGCCCCGGAGGGACCAGCCATCACTCACGCAATATCACATATACCTTACCTCTGGTTACTGCCCGTGTGCCAAGAAAATCACTCACTAAAAGAGACAGCTAATGAAATGGTCTTTAGAAAGGGCTGGAGGGAATTCCTTGCAGTAGTTCTGTGGCTAATAGGGATATTTTTATCACTGGTACAACTGAAGTTCCTAACGCTATTGAAACCTTAGCTACACTATGAGCAGATGAATAATTTGTTTGCCTATCATAATCAGAAACTGGCTGCATATGCACCAAAGAAAGAAAAGCTCGGCTCTACTTGAGCGTACAGCGTAAATT
Source organism: Pampusana beccarii (assembly GCA_013399365.1). Taxonomy (NCBI): domain Eukaryota; kingdom Metazoa; phylum Chordata; class Aves; order Columbiformes; family Columbidae; genus Pampusana; species Pampusana beccarii. The sequence goes on along the minus strand of VWYH01008559.1, from coordinate 1,419,912 downwards.
AGTATCTATGCTTTATATTACATTTTATACCCATCAGTTGGATTTTACTGCAGTGTTAGAGCCATTGTGAAAACATAACCAAGCGCAAAAAGACAGTGATCAGAAGTAAATGTGTTCTTCACAATCTTTTATGGTTTTTTTATGCATGCAGGAAAACAAGATCCATGCTTCACAAAGTCCTGTGGGTTATTACCATGTTTTAAATTGTGAGCTGCAAACACAAGCTGTTCTTAAACAAGAACAAAAAAGAAAAAGCAGATGGTTTCTTTCAACGTGATGTGAAACTTTTCTTGAACACAAGCTTCTGTCTTCTCCTCTCCAGCTGGCAATTCCTACATGTAAATGATCTGATTCTATCATTTCAGACGACTCGTAAGACCCCTTCTATTATAAAAAGCCACATTACTCTTAAAGAGAGAGGAACAAAGAATGCCAAGTGCTTCACAATAAAGCTACCAAAAATATTTTTCCTCCATTGTCTTTTTGAAAATGAGTCCAGAGCTAATGGAAAAAAAGAGAAGAGAGAGAATGTGAGGAAATGTGAGAAAATAACTAACTATGACTTCAGATGCACCATGGACAGAACTTTTGTTTGGGTTTGGTGTTTGGTTTTTTGGTTATTTTTTCTCCTAGGGTTCTTTAAGTCTGAGCTATGTACAATATTTGGTTGCATGGAAAGAACGGGGTTTTTTTAGGGAAAAATAAAAATCCATATTCAACAAGGCAATAGGTTTGAGAATTTGATGTTACATAGGGACTTCCTTAATGTGAGATAGAAGTGGAAAGACTGAGGTTTGCCACTACGTTATTGAGGACAGGTGGAGCTGCCGTTTTGCATTCTCTGTGTTATGACTTATTTGGACAACACGTGTGACTGCCCGCTTGTTGGCTTTCCCAGCAAACAGTGTCTCTGTACATCTGCAGCTGCTCCACTTCATGTTTTTGATTTGCCATTCTATTTTGTTTCTTCACATCTGAATCATTCTTCTTTATGTAACAAAACTGAACTACTAACAGGCAGACCTCTGATTCATTTTAAAGCTTTCTATGTGAGCTGTTAAAACCCAGGATATGTACTAATTTAAGGGACATAAGCCATCCCTCCCTGCAGCTCATTCTAGGGAGTTTCAAATAGTGCTTACACTTTATCCTCTAGATGTTTAATCAATACGATTTTAGAGCCAATATTTTTAAAAAGAAGTGGCACTAGTATAATAACACCACTTAGTAACCAAATATTAATACCTTTCTAGATGTTTATTATGCTGTTAAATTAAATTATTTCCATGCATGGGCAGAACAGATGACTTCTGTGAAGAAAATGGCATTAAACCAAGCATTTGGTTATTTAGCAACAGATTCATTTTCTTCTCCTTCTTCCTATTTTCCTAAAACTGAAAGGGAAACCACAGAGAAACAGAAAAAAAAAAAAAAAAAANAAAAAAAAAAAAAAAAAAAAAAAGAAAAAAAAAAGAGAATTAGAGAAAATGGACTTGCAGTGACAAGGGGTGTTATACGTTCCAATTATGCAATTATCAGAGTTCAGAACATGAATTGTATTTTGTGGTGATGCTTATCTTGCTCTACTAACCTTTTGTTTGCTCGAAAGTTTCTTGTCTCCATGGGTGTCAGTTTTTGTTATGGAAGATGACATTTTATGCTCAGTAGTAAAATTCCAAAACCTTTCATCCTGCATGCAACCTCAATTAAGCCAACTAAATTAAAACACCCGCTATCAAGAACCTGACAAGTTCCTCCTAAGAAAGTACGGCATCACTCCATAGTGTTGCTTGCAGAGTCTTCCCTTTTTGTGCTGTTTTGTGCATCTCAAGATGTTGAATGCTAATGTCACAATTTCACATGAATGGGTTTGTTTTGCAGAATTACTGCTATTCCTGCTTGTTTCCTAATTCTTGTTTTAAGATTTATTAATTTCCTCCCAGTTGTTGAACATTTTAGGGTCAGAGGTCCACAGAGCAGCCGGAGGAAAGATGACTCAGAATTTCTCTCTCTACTGTCCTGCTCACATGCACTAGATAAACTCTAAAGAAATTACATAAAAAGGTTGGCTGAGGGCAGTGGAATTTAGTCCTCTTTAAATATTAGCCTTTCTCTGGACACTAGCTAAGATTCATACCTTTTTTAAGACATTATTAGGAAACCTATTGATAAATTCATTATGCAGAGGGAAATATGGACTCAATGTGATCACATACTTTGGCAGCTCTACTAATGAAAAAGACCCTTCAATGCCCAGCTGAGGGACCAATTAATTAATGAATTGATCCCAGCTGTGGGATCAATTAACACCTCCTTAGGCACCAGAGAAATCACCTGGGAGAAATTCCTTCTAAATGCTCCGTCACTTGGGAAGACTCAGTTAGAAGCTTGAATCTACAGATACTAAAGCCAAACTGTTGCTTGCTCCTCTGTTTAAGCAATGTGCTCATTTTATTGAAGAATACTTTTTTAAAATTATTTTTAGGAGTATGTATCAGTTTAAGCAGCATTTTTAGCTGCAAAAGCTTTGTTGTGTTGCTCACACCCTTTCTCAGCAACTGGAGGAAGTGAATGGCCAAGTGAATCCTCTTGTACCAGCCCCAAGCTGCTGTTCGGAGCCGGGTGAAACCCAAAGTCTCTTACCCGGGACCCAGGAGTGCCCCAAGCCCAACAGGACCTGCTCATTCTGGTAGGTGGCTTCTTTCTTTTGCTTACAGAGACACTCAAATGGCTCATGTATTTTGGAAAAAGAAAGGAAACATCATTTTTTGGGAAATAAGCTTTGTTCTCCTGGCTGCCTCGGTACTGGTCTGAAGGGAACTGCTGTGTTATCTTAGTTTGTTTCTAGCGCAGTTGTTTTTTTGCTAGAGAATTTCCCGTTTGTTTTAAATGTACCCAACTATCTGACAGGTTGGTTTGTTTGTTTGGGATTTTTTTCCCTCAATATTGTGGGGCAGCACTCTGTGATTTACTCTGCGCTCCCTAGCTGAATGGGTAATATCTGGGTGGCATTTTCCTGTATTTCTGGCTTTACATAGGAAAAAAAAAAAAATGGGTGTGTGGAGGAAGGCGGTGAAAACTGCTGCGTATTTGCACATTTGCTGTGTATTTGTAGCACAAGCACAGCTGGTGTGGAGCTCAGGAGCTTTCTCTACTGAGTAGGGCGGAAGGAAAGTTCTGCAATATAAAAATACTTTGGAATAACATGATCTCTGTGCTCTTGTTTGGGCAATGTTCTTGGAAAGGGGGATGAAATGTGAGTTTATGCATGTTGAGGAATTAATTGCATGTACACCTCCCCACCCTCACCTGTGAAATGAGCTGTTGGAAACAAAAGCTGAAGGGGGCAGGATGATCCTACCCAGAGGAAGCAGTGTGTTCTGGAGCTTGGTATATGGTGTTCTGGAGCAATGAGCTCTTTTGTTTCAGAAAGCAGGAAACGCATTATCTCTCATAAATTGCATTTTACTAATTTATAAAACTAATAGTTTAACGCATTTTAACTGATAACTAACTTTCAGAAACAATAAAATGTGTTAGCATCAGGAAGCTCAGACTTCTCCTTCTGCATTTAACTTGAAAATACATATAGGCAGTATGTTTTCTGTGTATTTGCTATTGCCTCAACGGTTACATGTTTTCATTCATTTCCCTCAAGTAATTCTGAAAGCAAATATGCTATCTGTGTGTTTTAACTATCTAGCAAAAAGTGCAGTGGCAGTGAAAGGCGGTTGGGTCGTCTTTTGCGTTTGGTGTGGTGGGTTTTTTGGGAGGTGGTTGGTTTGTTTTCCGGAGACTTTCCAGATAACTGCAGCAAAGAATGAGTTTTTCTTTTGAGTACAAACTGAACGTGTCTCCCTTCCTCCTGTGTAAGACTTAAGAATTCATGAGAGGGGTTTGCAGCGTGCGGTTGTTTCCCCAGCCCTGCACACACCTGTGCCCATCCACCTTTCCAGCTGCTGAGGCTGTGATTTGGGAGGGCACAGAAAGTTACCCCTTCCAAAGCTCCTTAAAATTCACTGAGGTCTCTTTGTAGCCCTGTGACCTTCAACAGACCATTCTCCTCTTGCTAAATGCCTCCAGGCTTTGTCTCCTTTTGTGCTACTTTGTGTATCCACCTGATCTCTTCATCCAGAGATTCTAGATACCTTCTGTCCCACAGCCCAGGCAATTTGCTCCAGTTTTTATTTATTTTATTTTATTTATTTTTATGTATTCTGCATTATAGACTTCCTCCTGAAGCCGTCCCTGCTTTCAAAAGCCAGCGGCTCTTTTCTGCCTCTCTCCTGTTTGTCTAATATGTATCCAGGGATGAATCGCTTCATCTTTTATGCTTCAGGTCACTTTCTGTAGTAATGAGGGGGGGAAGAAAGGCGGATTATAGTATCATAAATAATGAACAAACATCTTACTATATAAACAATAAAATTCAAAGAAAACCCATAACTTACGTTGATCCCATTAACATTTAAGATCCTTAAGACACCAATGCCTGCTTTGCAAAGACCTGATGTGAGAAATCCTTTTTTTTCTTTAAGAGAAAAAAAAAAAAAGCTTTGTTTTATTTCCATGTATCACTCAGCCTGCAATTTACCACCAAAAGCAGGAGGGAAGGGCAGGGAAGCCCACTAAAATACTAATCTATTGCAAAACATTTTGAGATCCTGCAGATTAGATGCATTTAAAAATACTGTGTTACAGAGAAGCAACGCTGTCATCTCATAGGCATCACAGGTGCAGTGCTAATAAAAAAGATGAGACACCACTGATTAGAAAAGCCTCTCTGGTTGGATATTTCACACAAATCCTTCCACAGCTGTAATTTGATAGTTGTCATAGTACATCTCAATAAATCGCTTCACTGTTTAAGGGTAAAACCATCATCTCCGAATAATCTTTGCCTTTAGGCACAGACCTTTGTGAAAAATTCAGCTTCTTGGTGTTGGCTCTTAAAATGTGTGATTAAAATGATGATCTCTCAGTGTCTGCTTTGCCAGGTGATGGGGATTATTATTTTTTTTAGCCTTTACACTGCTTTGTGACTCTCTGCCATGAGATTTTTTGCAACAGGCCTTTATTAAGAGAACCTCAAAAAACTTTGAGCACCAATTATGATGTAGATTAGAAGCAGTCCTTGCTGAAGTTGTTGAGAGCTTGGTACCGAGGGCACATTTTTGGAAGGTATTTTTTTAATACAAAACAATTCTGAAAATAATAAACAGGAACAGATAGGGGAAAGAGAAAAGAACAGAAGCTCGGAGATGAGTAAAACAGTATGGGAAAAACAACTCGGGTGTACTTCAATCTCTTGTTATCATATTTTCTTCCATTTGGGAGACTGATTGCTCTGAGAATTCAATCCTGTTACGTGCTTCTTTATCAAAATTGTCTTTAGAGCTACAGTCCACTAGAAGAATCGTCAAAATAAAGTTATTTGAAAGTTGTTATTCCACTTGCCTTCCAGCACAAAACGCTGCCCGTAGCGGTGACAATAATCCAGGAGAATCATGTTTTTTAAATGGAAAGCGGTAAAGTGTCAGCAGAAGATTTAAGTCCTGCTGAGTGAGCCCCGTAGGCTTCGCGTGGCTGCGCAGAGGTGGCACTGGGGGTCTGCAGTGGTGACAGCAGAGTCGCCACCTGCCAGGTGCTGTTATACCTTATTTATTTGTGCATTTGTTGTCTGAGAGGCTTTTGAGCCTGGAAGAGGTATCCTTTCCTAGTTTGCTGATATATGTACCCTGTTTGGATAGTGCAGAACACCCCAGCTAAAACCAATAACTCTGAAAATCAACTAAATCAAAATATTTGTACCACACACACTCCCGAAGTACTATGTGGGTCTGTTCAAAGAAACCCTGGCATTCATGTGTAGCTGGGCTTTCAGGTTTGGACGTGAAAGCTCCTGTTGTTGAAATCACTGAGAGGGGGTCTGTGGGTGCTCATTAGCTCTCCAGTTCAGACTACCGCATGAATATGGACTGAACTGAGGTCCTGGCTTTCGGTTCACTGTAACCAGGTATGAAACTGCTTTGCCACTGTAGGGATGCACATGGCTTAGAGAGACATCAGTTCCTTCTTCCATGTATGATCCATATACAAGGTTCTTTCTTGGATGTGTTTCTACAGTAAGATTGTTTTTTGCCCTTTCCCATATTCGTAGTCAGAGGCAGAAAAGCAAGCGACACTGGGTAAAAGGCTTGTATAGATACAACCCTGAGGATCCACCAAGTAGAAAGCAGGAACTGATGTGCGTTGTCTTGAACTCAGATTCTGCAGTGGACGCCTTTGCAGCCCCAGAGCAGGTATCAAACAAGTGATCGGCCACTCTTTCTGTACAACTTGTGTATTGTCTTCCTTCCTCTCTGTTCCCGAGATTAAGACGTGCCAAGTTTGACAGTTGTTGTTGCACCATCGTCCCAAGTCCGTCCCCGTCTCTGGGTGAAAGGCACAGAGTCGTGCAGGCTGGGAGCCTGCAGCCCAGTTTCTGCATTTCCAAATAACAAGCAAATGTTTGAATTATGGATCACAATTAGCTACTAATTGGCCATAATGTAAGCCCCTTCTGAAAGGATGCGGTAAATATTGAAACAAATGGGCTGTTATTTTTCAGATCTGAATGTTAGTCACTTAAAATGAAAAGCTAATTTCAGGCTGGGAAGCAAGCTCTATATTTTAATCAAGGGTGACATATCAAGAACAATAAATGAGCACTTAAGGTGAGGGGATATTTATTTCCCTGCTGCAAGTTTATATGCGATAAGTTATACTGCACAAAGTGAAATAAAATTAAACTGTAGCTTTGATCCAGACCTCAAAGAAGTCTCAGCAGAAAACCTGAATTAAGAAAGCAACACAAAAGAGACCACTCTTGAAGCAGAACAAACCACATCATTAGAAAAGCTTTTGTAGATTTTTTTATTTTTTATTTTTTTAATCTTAAGCAATTTTGCTGTTGAAGCAGTGCTTGGTCTGCTAAAATATAACTAAATGAAAACTTCACTAGGATCCATAAAGAGCTAGGACTTTACTGTGATACCATTTTACTCTGCAGCTGTCCTGCAGAGTATGCTCAGAACTCAAATATTGAAATAATATATTAGAAATTATTTGATGAAGGTCTTTATTGCTACAATAAAAATCTAGTGTTCCCTTTTGTTCAAGGCACATCTTCATCTTCAATAAATGTAATTGGTTTTGTTATAGAGGGAGACAATGTTTATAGTTGATGAGAGGTAGGTTTTCTGTTTTCAAAGTGTTGAGCTAAAATTCCAATATTGTTCTTCTAGACATTGGCTAACATTGATTTTTAAAAAGAAAAAAATGAAATTAAGTAAGTTCAGGTGGACATTTTCTAACAAATTAAACTTCTTCTCGAATAAAACATTTTATATAATTTATATATGTAATGTTCTGAAGAACCCATCTCTCTTCTGTGTCTCAGTCTGTATATAAATAATTTATACTTTTTAATATTTCAGCACAACCAGTAGAGCTGGTGTTGCTTTGAACATATTTTTTTCCCTATCCAAGCAACAAAATCAGTCCCAATTCAACATATGGAAAGGATTTTAATAATTGTATATGATACGGTGTTATGTTGAAACTAATAAAATATATCTCTACGTAGTGCTATCCTCAGATTAGATGTCATGCAAACTATCTACTGGTGTGTGTTTTGCCTAGTCAGTGAATAAGTATTACAAACTAGTGAAAAAGAGTTGATGATACATTAGGAAACAAAGAAGCAAGAGAACTACTTGCCCAGTGAATTTCCACATGTTTTCCAGAATTTAGCTTTGCATGGCTATTGTCACAGACTGCAGGTTTTTTACATAAGTTTTGCTCAGTTTACATCTTTCAAGCCTATTTCTGTCCTTTATGTAGTATTACAAGTCCTACCATGGATGCTTGAAATAATCAACACTGCTGAGGTCAGGGAAAGCTGTAGCCAGGTATCTGAAGTTCGATTTATAGCTAAAGGAATGGATGTAAAAGTGTTTTTCTTCAGAACGTGCATATTGAAGTTAATGTAAAAGGAAGGGTATCTGAATTCAGGAAATCCAGGTGCCACAGAGGTAGAGTTTTGATTTCTTGGCTGGCAAACCTGCAATACATCTCAGGGACATGAAAGGGCAAAATTAAACTCTGCTCAAGGAGTAAGTCTCAAAGAAAAGCCAAACGCGGGGACAAAACTCCTCCTATTTACCCTATTGCAGGGGTGTCAAACTCATTTTCACCGGGGGCCACATCAGTCTCACAGTTGCCTTCAAAGGGCTGAATGTAATTTTAGGACTGTATAAATGTAGGAGTAGTTATATTCTGCCCTATTGTTAATCTTCATCTATTTCTGAAACTATGAAATACATTGTTTGAGAGAAGCGTTTAGAATCACGTTTCATTAAAGAGTTTTCTGCCTGAAACAAACTTGCATCAAGTCTGTATAGGAGAGAAGTCTTTTGGTTAATAAAAAAAGCTTCCTACTTTTGTAAGTTGAACTTCAAATGAAGCCCAACCATGAAATTCCTTTTTTTGTTAGTTTTCGACATAAAATTCAGCTCCGCAGAATTGTTTTTAAAAATGGAAATTTTTATTAAAGAAATTTGGTGGGGTTTTTTGTTTCCATTTATAAGTTTAAAAAATTGCAGCGCACATCATTCATTAATGTACAAATTTTGACCATCTTCCATCTAGTTCTGGCTCCTGATGGAACATGCTATGGAAAACACTTATGGAAATGGCATAAGAAGCAGGATCCATATAGAGGGGTCCTTCCCTGGTATCTTGCCGACTCTCATAACTGGCTGTTTCAGGACCTTTGAGCTATAGTATCCAGAGCATCATAGTTAAGAGCTGCCAACAGGTTACCATCTTTATGCATATTTTCTTTGTCTGCTTTGTCATATCCCTTTTTTTTTTTTTTTCCACACATAACCATTAACCACCCTGTGAATGGCTTTCCAGCTCTTATGCAAACACTCACATGTGCACACACCAGGCACTTTCAAAACAACCCCCTTAAAAAAAAAATATATATATATATGTAGGGTTTTTTTAAAGTAGCTAAGATTAAAAGATTCAGTTAAAAAATATAAGCTAGGCAAGGTCGCGGTACACCAGATACATTGGCAGGTGTTCTCACTTCTAGATGCAAATACTCATAACAAACTCCCTGTACTCAAATTTGCTTTTATGTTGTTGGGAAGGGGGTGAACCAGCTTGCAATGTAATCCTTCTACCGTCTTCCTGAGGGGTCTGTTCATCAGCCACCGAGTGACCCTTGCAGGGGACTTTGCTAAAAGCAGGACCCTGCACCAGGGAGCTGGATCTCATTCGCACTGAGGTTTCTTCCTAGTGCTTGAAATTGAGAGGGGCCCAAGTTTGAACAGAACTCAGGCACAAGTGCTGCATCACCATCGGTTTGCATTTGTGGCACTTCCCTTGCTGCTGTTTCTTTCTCCTCCAAGAACTAAACCCATGGTGTGCCGAGCCTACAAACTGTAAAGCACCGTCCAGGTCAGGGCGGATCTCAGAATCAACATCGTCTTGTGAATAGTATTCCTGGGAAGAAATAACCCAGATTCACCAGAAGTCATTTTACCTTTTGTATACCTACTGAAAAATGCCTTTGGTACACTTCAGGTGGGATTATTACCAATGATCTCAATGAATTTTTTTTAATAGATAATTACTCAGCTGGCCCTCAGCTCCCACAAAGCCCTTGTTGCTGTCAGAGGCTTTTAGTTTGCCAGCTTCAGGAAAGTGAAAAAAACCCCATGACTCTGTAAAACCCAAAATGGTATTTCTCTCATACTGCTGGTGAAATGCTTTCAATGTTTTTTGGATTGCCAGTCAGTAATTTTTTTTAATGCATCAGTGTTTCCCATGAGCAAATGGAGGGATGCACTAATTTCTGTACAACTCGTAGTTGTAAACTCCTCAGTCTCCTTTTCTGAACTGGAACTGCAACTTGGTAAATAATAATAGTACCATAAATGTCCTTGATCCTTTTATTAGGAATGTATCAATATTTCTAGCGGCTTAACATCTATCTTGGATGTTTCACATTGCATTTTGGAGAATTTCTCTTTCTTTCCTGCCTAGAAATGAAAATTAAGATCAAGTATTCTGCCCCAGCCTGTTGTTAGCTTCATTTAAAGGAAAAGTGAATACCCTCATCCAAGCCAGCTTTATGGCTATTTTATCTAAATTTTGATTTATTATTTTCCCCTTCCATGTAGTTCTCAAATCAGCCAACAGATTCCAAAGGCCGGAGTGTTAGGTTCAAGCTCCACAGCCTGTACGGTCTCTCCCTCCTCTTCCTCAGTAAGGCCGCCCATCAGCAGGAGAGCAGAGCTGTTCGTAAGCAGAGGTGCTTTCTTGTCACATCCCTCAGAAGCAGCGCTCGACAGATGGAAGTTAAAACAGAAACGTGTTGGCTGCCTGAGGCACATCTCCGTTTGTTGCTCAGCTCAGTTTGCTTCACTTTTAATGGTTCACTTAGCTGAACTCATGACTAAAAATTAACATGGAGGGGGAGAACAATTAAAAAGTTTGAGTTGCTGGGCTTGCACAGCCCGTACCTGAAAACACCAGCGATGCCTGGTGCTTCTCGCCAAGTGCTGCTGGTGGGTCACAAGGACCGTCCCACATGCAGTGGCGATTCCTGGTGTCCCTGGGCATCTGTCCTGGCCAGGGAGCCCCTGTCATGGGGGGGTCTGAGTGCTGCTGTTGGCAGGGATGGTGTGGGAAGAGTGGGACTGTCCCTGCTGCCCCGCAAAAAAATGGGCAGGGAAAGGGGCTTTTAGCTGAGACAGGAGCTTGGGAAAAGCCCCCCCTGCGCCTTTGGCTCAGCAAGCGGGAAAATAATCGGTTTTGATCCTTCCCAATGAATACATAATAGAGAATGTAAAACAAAGCTTGCAGAGAAAAGAATAAAGAATATTAAAGACTGTATTTTTTTTTTTTTAGCCACCCTTTGTTTGCCCTCTGGTTTTGCATGCTGGCTTTTGCAGTCAGAAGTGGTTGCAACTGAATGCAGCAGAGTCATTTTGTAGAGGCAAGAATGCATTTCTGTTGCCAAACGGCAGCTGGAGAGCTCAGTTCCTGACCGCTGGAGCTGCCCCAGCCGAGCAGTCGATGCCCAGGCATCAAATTGGTACCATCTTAATACAATAAATGAATAACAGCTGAACTTCTTTATTAGCATATATAAGTACAAGGCAAAGTGGCAGGAGGTCTGTTCTCTTGGTGAAAACTTCCAATGGTCTGGGAAAACCAAAAGAAAACGGGAAAATAAAAAAAACACACTTGACAGGACACTCCTGGGCTGGCTGGGGATGTCCTAAATGTTCAAAGGCTATTTCCATCGCTATATTTTATTATTAATGGATAGAGATGGAACAAGTAACTATGAAAGCAATTTAGTTATTTACTACTTCAAATCTCCAGATAACTTTCCTATTAGTCTTTGTAGTGTCTCTGCTCTCTTAACAAATGGAAAAGAGTGTTCTTAGTTAAAGTAATCTCTCTGGGATAGATGGAAAGAAAATATTTGTGGATACTGTTTGATGAAAACACAGAATTCACTTTGCATTCATGAGTCGTCGTCCTTCTTGTTTCCTGTAAATATTTATAGAAGCATCTTTTTCCTACCAAGGATCTCGCAGAACCAGAAGTAGATTTCTTGGGGAGAATTCCCCTGGCGATGGCCCAACATCTACCCTGAGAGCTCTTGGGGAGCCTCATTCCAGGGCAGTGAGGATGCTGTGCGACGGGGGTTACCCACTGCACACAGCACCTCGTGAGCATCCAAAGCGATCAAATAAAAAAAATTCTTCAGTATGTTCTGTATTTCTTGATAAAGTCAAAACACTCGAGCTACTTCCCATGGCCTCCAGTGTACCACCCTGGGCATTGCCTGCTATTGCAGCCAATTCTTCCTAGGGCTATCTACAATAGCTGTTTATTACCTTAATGAGAGCTTGGATAAATCTCCCCCAATCACAGTTCCTGAATGTGTGGGACCTGTGCTCAAACCCTGATGTTCTTCCTCCTACAAAGCTTCAGGCAATCACCTGAGGTCCAACAGTTAGAATCATTGTCCCCAGTAAGGTTTGTAATGCTTATATATATCCCTAGTTATATATATCCCTAATGGTTATATATGTCCCTAGCAATACCCATATAATGACAATATCTCCAGGTATCCATTTAGCCCACCCAAATTATGTCTCATTCTGGGAAGACCCATTTTGGGTCCACTGTATTAACGGTGCAGCCAGTGCAACAGCTTGGCAGAGCTTCAAGAAGCAGGTCCTGATTCACTTCTGTTGATTAACAGCAAATATTCACAGTTTGTGGGTTTGATTCTTATTTTCCTTTATCACCTCCCCCTCAAATTGCTTTCTTCCCCCAGTCATTGCTGCCTGGTTCTTTTTTTTTTTTTTAGGGAACAGCCCTGGCATGTCTCATTTGAAACTCTAGGAGCAGAAAGTTACGTTTCATTTATTTTTCCTGCCTTTCTTATTTGTAATACTTTCTGCTAAATTAGGCGTTCAAAATGTGACTTATTTTGAGTCTTCGGAGAACAACGCACACATCTTTCCACTCGTATTTGCCCAGTGATAATTTCAGGATGTATCTCTCCAGTGTTAGTCAAGCTTGTAACGCAGCAGCAATACGAACCCGGTGTTCAGGGAGGCGAATCAGCCTGTTAAAACAATCCCTGGTGCATCCTCCTGACTTTGCATGAGGGAGCTGTGACTTATACTCTCAGTGCAACACACTGGAACAAAACCACCACTTGGTGTGTCTGGATCTGTTCTTTTTAAAAAAAAAAAAAAAAAATCCTTTTGTTTCTTCTTTGGCAACAGAGAGATAATCTTTATGGAAGAGCATCAGCCCATAGTGATCAATCCATGAAATGCATCATTGCTGCTGCCTGTATAGGGGGAAAAACGCAGCAGTGAGCTGCTGTTGGAGTGTGAGCAGGTTTTGTTGTGCCAGCGCATCCTCTCCAGAGCACCACACCTGAAAATCCACCAATGGACGGCTCAGCAGGGCCTGGCAAACCTTCCATACCTGCTCTTCCAGTTCAGGTCTGGCCTAGATTAATAAGAACAACTAATTGGTTCAAGAATTATTCTCATACTGGCTTTGCAAGTCTGTACTAAGCTGTATGTAAGGGGGAGCAAACCTGTGCTTAGGCTTTGGGCATGACAGAGCTAGATGGCAAAAAAAGCTGTTGTAGTTGAAGAAAACTTAGAATCTCCTTTTAGAATAAATAAAATTTAAGGAGAGCACCTCATTGCAGCCCCATCGCCTGGGGAGCACAAGCACAAGAGGTACCGTAGTGCTGCAGGACTGGCAAGTTCTGAAACTTAAGGCACAATCCCAGGGCTTACTGACTGCTGTGAAATTTTATCCAACCTGACCACATTCTGAAGAGCAGCAGCTGAAAACAGTGGGCAGATGCTTTGATCCTCAGGTCATTCCAGTTTCCGAAGTAAATGCAGAGATTAGTAACAAGCTGATGTTTTTATTAAGTCAATATTTTGTTCTTTGGAGAGACAAGCCACGGAGGTGACGTAAGAAAACATTGGCAGCAGTTCCTTGGTTTGCCAACACTTGCTTTTGGTGGCTCTCGGGACTCTGTCATCAAAACACTAATTTGAATACACAGTGTTACTTGACAGCAGGACTAAATCTTAGTCGTGTAAGTGAGGATTTAGTAGGATTAAACTCAGTATTAAAATTAGGAATGCAGTGAGAGAAAGTTACAGGAGGAAAAACTATGTGTTGTTTATTTTCAATATTCTGCTATTCATTCAATGATCCTTACCTTTCTTTTGATATAAACAGAATATTAATCCTTTCCATGGGGATTTTATTTCTAAAGATGTTTTTTGGCTGTTCTAGATATGAACATGTAGCAAAAGAAACATTCCCGCAGACTTTTTTGCAGATTGATTTCTTGGAGCTGCATCTCCATACATCGATCCTTCTGTGATCCTTTGCTGTTGCTTTCCATTTGAGCAATATCCGTAAGCCCTGTGGACTGAAGTAAGGAGGCCTCTGCCCCTGTGCATGGAACAGTCTCAAGAACTCTTCATCTTCATTAGCAGATGAACTGCTACCACTGCCCAGCACTGTCAGGCAAACAACTACAGAGGTGGAGGTGCCCTTTCCTACGTTTCAAATATTGGGAGTTGGGACTGAAGCAGCTTCTTAAACTCCAGATTCCTCCTGTGATGCTTTGTGAGCCAGCATATCTGTAAAAATAACGTGAAACTGGTTAAGCAATTGATTTAAGCTGAGAAAGCAGTTTAGGGCTCAGAGATGGAAATGACACAGTCTCTGGTAAGAAGGGTGTCTCATCCGGGGGGACACAGCCATGTTTTCATGTGTTGCTTCAAAGGGTGTTTCTGCACTATGATGAGAAGCAGAAGTGATAGCGTGGCACAGATCGCAGGGCTCCTGGAGAGAGGAGGATGTCTCACCAAGGAGCCTTCCCCTGCAGATGCAGGGGGCTGCAGCAGAGAACGAATTCATGTCAGGCTCTTTCTGTGTAGTCACTGAGGAAAACAAAAACTGCTTTAGAAAGTGGACACCTAGAATTGGAGGAGACAACGTTTCACAAAAGATTTGAGAGAGACCAGTCCGAAGTTGCCTCAGGACCACGTTCCCCACTTCCAGCTGAGTGCAACTGGAGTTCAGTGCATGGGGAAGGGACAACGACATGTGGAGATCATGGCACCTATCTGAGCTGTACTTGACTAATTCATTTAGTTTCCTTTATTTTCCTAGTTAATGACCTATCCTTTCTTCCTTGTTAAAGTTTCCCCCGCTTCTCAGGCTCATTGCTTGCAGGTAGGGAATTGTGTTTTCTTGCAGGTGTTGGAGGTGAAATTCCCCAGCTTTTAGGAATTCCAGTATCTGATGACAGACTGCCAACAGTCACGCTTATTCCATGTTGCTGACAGCAACATCTGGTATGAGAATAACGGGGATGTGGAGCAGCATCCACAGAATCATAGAGCAGTTTGGGTTGGAAGGGACCTTTACAGGCCACCTGGTCCAACCCCTGCCATGACAGGGACATCTTCAGCAGCTCAGGTTGCTCAGAGCCCCATCCAGCCTGGCCTGGGATGTCTCAGGGATGGTTCATCCACCACCTCTCTGGGAACCTGGGCCAGGCTCTCACCACCCTCATCATAACCCTCATCCACCACCTGTTGATGTCCTCTTAACAGTCCAACACAACTCCAGACCTCGCTATTCACCATCACCTGTGATTACGTACAAGTATTAATTTATGTTTATTATTGCTATTAATACATTTTATTTAACAAGTTCGTTTTCCAGCTATCCTTCATAACTCTGTGCTTGGAGATCAGTGTCTGACACAAATTCAGATCACTGCATCCAAGACGGGATGTGTAGCTGGCAAAGAGGACTCGATAAAACAATTTGCTCTGGTGGTTTTATTGGAGTATGAAAGTGAAAGGGTTTTAATTCACCTCAGTGAAGGCATTTTTATGATCTGCATCGCTGAAATCATACTTGTGATGAAATGAAATAATTAAAAAAGATATTCTCCTCTCTTCATTGTATTTATGATTAACAGAGTAAATGAAAATCCAGCCTTTTATCTGACATCAAATGGTATTGCATTTTGGAGTTAAATTGAGCATTCATCTTTTTCTGGTGAGTTTTCTAAAGCTTAAACATACCTTTCTTTTTCTCCCTTTCCTTCCTCCTTGTGTTTCTGAATACCAGTAAATTAAAGATGACTAGAAACTGGAAATGCTTTCAGAAAAGGTCTTGAAGTTGCATACAAAAGAAGGAGAAAGAGAGAGAGAGAAATGTACGCTCTCTTCTTTCATATTAGCATCACAATCAAGCAATTATTTGGAATTCTTCATACATATTCCACCTTTTTTTTTTTTGCGGGGGGGAAAGAGGGTCTGTGTTAAATAATGTAGTTTAAGACAATCTCAGTTTACAGAATTACACAGCAGCATTGTTTTACTCCTCCCTACCCAAGGCAAACAGCAAGTTCTCTAATCTGTAAACCCTCCGTGGATAGGTTTTATGTGAGAAATCACTTAAAGACTAGCCTGTTTAAGGAAAAGGTGATAGGAAACAATAGCATGTCACTGAAAATCTAACCATTTGTGAATTGTAATGAGAGAATTATAGGAAAGATAACACTTCCATGTACTTTAGCATTACTACAAGGGAATTACCTGTGTAACTGAGACAAGAATCAAATTCCATGTCTCCAAATGACAAATTGCTCTTGGCCAAAGTTGGTCACTGATGCAGACAGGAGCAAGATTTCCCCGTGACTGCATGGGTGGCACGGTCTGTAGAGTTAGCTGTAGGACAGAACTGTAAAAGGGAAGATGGGTGAGTAAGAAAGGGCATTATGACCTCTTTCATCCTTCTGCCTTCTAACTCACAGATCTGGTTTTTGTGACATTGCTTGTTCTGGGCTGATTTTCTGCTTTTTTTTTCATTCTTTAACAGACAGGCAACATAAAACTGACAAAATTGGGCTCTTGGTACTTTGTATGTGTCAAGTCTTTGACAGCAACATTTTGCTCATAGTTTACCAACACCTACCTCTGAGAGATCAGCCAAAAGCATATTGCTGTAATCCATCTTGTGCTAAAATGCATGAATTAAATCTCTACAGAAATCTGGTCAAGACGAGGGCAAATTCAAGCAATTCTTCCGTAACTTTAAGTGCTAAAATGCGTGTACGCTTGAGAAGTGGGGTCTACAACACACAGAACAGAGTGTGGCTGCAGAGCAGCGCATTAAACAATAGGCAAGTTTTACCTAAGACTGTTTTCTGCTTAGAGAAGCAACAGGATGTTGCCTAAATAAAAACCGAGTAAAGGTATGGAAAAGCAGCCCCTCCTCCCCCATAAGGAGGAGGTAGTAAAGCCATTGGAAATACAGCAGATAGACATTTCTGGGGTTGCAACTAACATTCGAAGAGTTGAATCGCAGTTGCTCCTAAGGGCATCTAACCCCTGCAGGTCTTGCTTTTTGTGACGTTCATCTGATGCAGTGTCACCGAAGGGCAGAACAGCTCTTTGCCCTCAAATGCCTTTGTACGGTCACCTCTCGCCACCTCTGTCCCTCAGTACGTGGGTGACACGTTTCTCCGTGTGTAATTGGGATTGTGCCACGGGCGCTGCCTCCTGAGCTCGTCTCGCCCATCTCAATAGCACACTGCCTGTATTTGCCAAGGTTGTTAGCTGCCAATAATAATCAAGGTCAGTCTTGGCATATTTTTCCCCCCTTTCAAATTTTGTTCTCTGTTCTGGAGCAGTTCCTTCAGAGTTCTGCAATGGAGATTTTTCCAGTCTCTCTGGCACAACCGTTTCGTTTGTAAACGCATCTGTTAGAAAATATTTTGAACTTCCTACCCCATGGAGCAGTTTTGTATTTCAATTCTTCTCCTTCTTCTGGGATTGGTACCACATAGGTGTGTCATAATGACAAAATATTTTTCTTGACAATATATATTTGTGTGTTTAGAATTCTGTAATGTATCTAATTTTTACAAGAGCTGAAGTGTAGAATAATAAAGAAGAATGGAACAGAACAGATAGCTGTTGTTGTTAATGCAATACGTAAAAAAATTAAAGCCATGATATCAAGTGAGATTTATTTTCTTTTTTCCTCAATATAGATATTCAGGAAGTTCTTTAAATAAGGAATCTGGGTTGTAGATTTGTCAGGCAGACTTTCCAGCAAGCAATTAAAGCTCAACATTTACAGTCAGTTAGATGAACCAGATGTATTCCTGGCAAGGGAGAGCTTGAAAAGCAACAGATTTTGAAGTACAATGACAGCCCTTAATCTTCAGACAGAAAAAGCTCTGCTTAGGAAGCCCTGCAGTAAGTAAATTATTTAGTTCATCATGTGTTACTTAACAGTTCTCTTATTTAGATTTTTGATTGTCGAGGACTTAGTAAAAGAGCAAGAAAGCCTAATCTATCTTCAGCAGCAGTGAAAGGAAAGGTTCCCAGAAACTAGATTAAATCTGGAAGAGCAGTGTGAAGTGTTTTCATCTCCTACCCTATTTTAAACCTAATGACTGGGCTTTTTTCTCTCTTAATGGCAGTAGATCTCCTGTAATGTAGAGACACTCAGCAAAGTAGTGTAGTGAGACTGTGCTAACATAATTTTGCCAAAAGCAATCAGTATATGTTAGGTATACTGTAAAAAAGAAGACGCAAAACGATTTGCTTTATAGCAACTGTGAAATCAAGAGAGAAAAAAAAAAATGACCCTTCATTACATAAGTAATAGATGTCCTTTTCTGTTTTGAAGGAAAAGACAGAAGAACATGAGCATTAACAAAACGGGAGATGGGCAGTGGAGAGCACAGGGATGCTGTGAGAGTCAGGGAAATCTTTACCGCAACAAAAGCATTTTCTTAGATCCAAGGCTGACATCTCACAACTGGCAATCCATCAGAGCATAAGCCTTTCCATTCCTAAATGTTAAATGGATCCAGCTTTAACTCAGTGTCAGTGTGGATGTGACACTGTCTCGTTCACCTGCACAACACCCACTTCGGTGGCACCTTCGGCTGAGAAGTCCTTAGGAATCCCTGCCAGGTGTCCCCTCTGTGAGCTGTTGCCTGCTGACTGCAAAGAGGGTGAAACCTGGCGGCTTCGCACAGCGGGTCACGATTTCCCCTGACCAAGACAAATCTTGGATTTTTTGGATCAGGATTACGTATTGCTGAGGAAAAGGGTAACAACAAAGAAGACCAGAGAGCAAACTGCATAAAGCTGCCATATTTTCTGGGCTTGCTTTATAGACAACCAAAGCTTATTTCAGTTTCTGTTGTAAAGAAGAGTAAAATAATGAAATGTTATCAATTTGCCTTGCCACAAGGCATCTGCTCATCATTTTGCTCTGCCCAAAATAACTGGCATCCCCAGTGTCTTCCTCTGGCTGCCATTGTTTACTAGAAGCTGGGGCACAGAAATGCAATCACACTCTTTCTGATATTGCACATGATAAGAGGGAACAACGAACAGCATTAAGTCCAGGGTTATTTTTCATTTCCATTTATATTTCTTTAGCTTTTTTTTTGTGTGTGTGATTAAACTCTGCTTTCAATATTTCAGGGCATGAGTGCATCTTCCACACCTAAACCCAAGATTTGAGAGAGAGAAAGCAAACAAAACCGACACTAACCAAACAAAAAAACCCCAAAGAAACCCACGACCTCCTTCTCTAATGAATAGTTTACTAGAGGAATAGCGGGGGTCACTCAGGGAGAAGAAGCTGCAGTGATCTGCAGTAACCTGAGCCTTTCCAGCCACTCCATAACTGACTAAAAATGAATCTTTGGCTAGGTCACTTTGGTGAAGGAGGGCAGTAGGAACCCTTTCCCCACTGTCTGCCTCAAAAATGATTTAACACAGACACATCTTATTTCATAGGTGAAAGAGTCTATTTGGCTTAAAACCTCTAGTAATTTTGCAACTATCATTGCAGAAAAAAATAGGCTTGTTTTCAAGAACAGTCTCGATTTGAGAGTATATTTTGCTGTATAATGAATCCTCTGATTTGTGGCAGCCTCAGAGGCTGTAAAAACTCTTCCAGCTTGCAAACCCAAAGTGCTATGAAAGTTTTAAGACATTAGATATTATTTAGTGAATTATTGAAAACGGTATTGTTTGAAAGGCTTGCAAGCTTAGCAGAAAGGGAGGAAACAAAGTTTAGACTTGAAAACAAAAAGAAAGAAATTGTCAGGGGGTTGTCACTGAGCAAGTGAAGAAAGAGTTGTCCAGAAGAGTACTCCATGCTGCTCCAATATCTTTTTAATGTGCACAGCAGCTTCTACACAGCCCTTCTTTGCAGGGAAAGTCAGCACTGGACATACGTGCAAGAGACACACTGAATAAGTAACAATTCATACTTAATACCTTTTGTCTCTGGGTATGTAAAATGCATGTGGGTGCTATTTGAGTAGGTACAGATGAATAAAACACCTGCCCCCTGCAGAATCTGGTTCAGACATGAATTTTTCTTCTAGGACAGGCTTAGCAGAACCCCATCACTGTGTCTTTGACTTTTACTTCTGGATAGATTTGGGATATAAATCTATCCAACTAATTAACCTATCTAGAGGCTTGGGTTTAGCTTAGTGTTCCCTATTGATCAGGGCATTTGGAAGTGCCTGTAGAAGCACTTATGTTCTCCCATCCATGTAAGAAGCCTGGGAGCCTTCCCTTGGTTTGGAACGACCTCGGGCGTCAAGTCCTGCAGCACTGAATTCCTTTACTAACTCCGGCTGTTTGACTCTTTAACACTGACATGCTGGAGTGCAGTAGTCCTTGGGTAGCAATTTCAAGTAATCGGATTCCTATGCAATATTTCACACGCTAGCCACTGCACTAGTTGTACCCTAGTGATTTTGAGTCGTGTTTTGTCCTGCAAGTCAATGAAGACACGATAATTAATTACTGTCCTGAAGCAGAGGCTCCCGTGACAAGAAGCAGTCAACTCCGTTAGTGTATTAGCATTACAAAAGTAAACCCTAGAATTAAAAAAGAAGCAAACTAATATTTAATCCCGCTCTTATTTCACCTAAGCCGTTTGAACTCAAGATGCAACTGAAAATCACTTTCAGAGTAAAGTAGGTATCCATGTGGCCACACAATACGAACATAACTTTAAACAAGACAAAATAGTTCTTTTGAGTAATAAATGCAGGGAACTTTATAGTCTTAGGGAAAATAATCCATTTAACCTGGCAGTTATTTTGAGAGGTTTGGATGGCTTAAAATGGAGATTTCTGGGGGATGCTCCACACACACAGATTTTATACTTAGTCACTATGATAGCATTTTATTCCTGAAAAAAAAATTTGTACTCTAGGCATACAATTAGACACAAAACACCACATTCATCATCTCTTTCTCAACTTACTGTCATTATTTGTCAAAATCTTTTCTCAAATTTTTTTTGGCCCTGTCAAAACTGGTTTTACTGAAACAAACTGCAGAATTCACAATTATTTCAATGGGGCAGGGTTTCATGACTACATCATGTTTTGACATACTTTGTCTCTTTTCTCTCTCCTACTGCTCAGTTATGCAGAGTTTCTATATCATTATTGAATATGAAACAGTATTCAGAAGTCATATTACAAATAGAAAATGTTGTTGTTTGCTTAGATCAAGTAGTATGACAAAACACTTTAATTTATTGTCATTCCATAGCTTTGTACAATCTATATTTACACAGCGACACCGATTTACTCTGATTTAAATGTGTTCTTTTTTTAAATAAAGTTACTGATATTCTTGTAGTAGCTGACAGAAGAATGCAATGAGAAGATTTTTAACTAGAAAATTATTTCTTTCTATTTTA
Organism: Pampusana beccarii; assembly: GCA_013399365.1. Lineage (NCBI taxonomy): Eukaryota > Metazoa > Chordata > Aves > Columbiformes > Columbidae > Pampusana > Pampusana beccarii. The sequence continues at coordinate 1,398,498 of VWYH01008559.1, read as the reverse complement.
AGTCTGCGTGAAGTACTTATCAGAAAAATTAGACTGAGTGAACTGCAAGACTGATTTTTATTTATTATTTTTTTTTTACCTCCTTAACTGATCAATTAATTGTGTGGGTACTGTGGTTTAAAAGGAAGGAGACTGATAGTCTCTAGACAGAGATTACTGACATCTATAAATGTATTCAATTTGTCAGCCCTGGGATTTCACCGAGAGCAGTTTAGTACAATAGCAACAGAAAAAGGAATGTCCTAATAATTTTCCTTAGCAAATTCCAGCAGAACCATTGCACATAAAGAACTGCCGGCAAACGGCAGTAAATCTGAGAATGGGGAGGAAATACAGCCATATTACATCATTTCAGAGGGTATGGTAACATTCTCCATAAACACTCTTGGATATAACGTATTGATTTATAACTGCAGTTTACTGTTCAACACAATCATGTTTATTCACTGCTCAGATGTGAATTATACAATTTGTAGCTCCTGATAACCAAAGGAGAGAAAAAGTCCATTCCAGACCTCAACCACAAAATTTCAAGGATTCCGTCATCCATAATATCAATGGAGAAACAGTAATAATCTTTAAGGTGTTTTCAGCAATGGAAGTTTCACAGTGGAATGAATTCCCAGGGTGAATTAGACTAATTCAGAGTCTGATCACTTACAGAAAATGCTGCCTTCATTGTAGATTTATGGTATATTTAAAATCTATTTGCAGTAATCTTGGGGAGGGGAGAAAATCCCGTATTGTGCAAACATAACTTAAAAGTTGGGAAAAAGGAGACTGCACAGTAGCACTAGCATCACAGAGGGTGAAGTCCTGGCTCCTCTTTTTAAGGAGTTTTTGACATTGATCTAAACAGGCATTAAATTGACTTATATCTGAATAAAACGGGAGAATTTTAAACATGAGGCAGCGTGAACAGCGGAAGGATTTTTGATATGAGGCAGAGTGACCCATGTCCCCTGTTCCCACAGAACACAGCGCCTCTGAAACGAAGAATCTTTCAGCTCCAGAGAAACCTCCCCATGAGCCCAAGTGGGTTTTACTCTGCACGAGCAACCTGGTGCTGAATAGGCAAACAAGGCAGATGTACACACTGCACATAATATCAATGTATTCCCCTTTATGCCATGTTCTCAAATTACAGTGCAGCAAATTCCTTTCCAGGGGCTCTTAATCCAGAGCATGAGTGCTCACTCTTGCCTTTTTAGTGGTAAGAACAATCAATTTTAAAATTAAGTGCTACTTTTTACAGCACTGAACACAAACTCAGTGATCTGCGCTACTGGAAATATGAGATGTAGTTAATATATAGAAAATCGTGCTATTCAAAATACTGGTAAAAACTCAGCTCTCATCTCCCATATTATAAAATACTCTTCTGACTATTGCACACCTGGAGAAAAGGGGGTAGAAAACTATGAAATGAAAATTAAAAAAAAAAAAAAAAATCAAGTAATCCTGAAGAACTAGCTTATGCCAAGTTTGCCTGTGAAATGTCGATGGCAGCTGCTGTGTTAAGTTGTGATGGCAATGTGTATTTTCTTGCATAATGTTCTTAAATATTTAGTGACAAGCGTTAACGCTGTCCTGCAGAAAATCCCTGGGACATAAAACATCTGCGAAAAGCCTCTTGCAGAGACCTTCCCATTACAGCTTTCATCTCAGTGTAATGTGAGGAAAAGGGTCAACTCCTACTGCTTCCCACAAAAACCCACAAAGCTTGCTCCCCAAGTCCGTCTGTTCACGGATCATCTCTCTGCCAGTCGCTTGTCCTGGTTTTCTCTCCAGTTCCTCAGCGTATTATTCAGCTGAGGTGATGCTACCAAAAAGCTGTTGGGAGCAGCATCTGTGTGAGATGTCACCCCACGCTGTCCCCTTGCTGTGATGAGGTTGAGGTTCCCTTGCTCCACCCTGTACAAGAATCTTGGCGATGCTGGTGGGAATGGCTGGGATCTCATCCTGTCAGCCGTTAAAGGGAAGCCCGAGTACCCACTCTGAGTCAGGGCGATCTCTTCAAGATGTATTTAAAGCTTCCTAACAAGCGCGATCCCCGATCTGTCACACAGTGTGTGGGATCTCACAAATACACCCAGAGCCTTCCTCATCCACTCCGCACAATAGTACTGTCTGTACTGTCAGTGAGAATAGAACACTAAATAATTGAATGGTATCGATCTCAAAATCGAGTTACCAGGACAAGAGCATTTTCTGTATATTTTCAAAATAAAGTCACTGTGTTCCTGTCTATAATCATCGCATGAGACCATTGACAGGTTCAATAGTTTCAGCTTGGCAGATTTTAAAAGTCAATACAGAGAACGAGTGTGTGTGTTTTCAAACATCAAATGTGGTTTAATTGTTCTTATTTAAAGCTACAAGCCCTCAATCAAATACTGCCCTTTCTATCTTACAGCAAAGCCTGCTGCAGTAACACAGCCATGCATTACCTAAATCAAATTTAAAGACTTGAATTAACCATGAAAACTGTAATGCATCTGATTTAAAACGCCATTTCCCCCATATTCAGCTATGTTGCAAACTTGATGAAGACAGGTTTTTTTCCTTTATCTTCAGGAGATGAGCAATACAGCTTTTAATGACGAACATGGGCAGTGTTCCATTTGGTGTATGGGCTACTAAGGATAGGTTGGAAACACGAGTTATAAGTTTGGGACTTTCAAAATATCACTTTACAATGACAGATACGTTAGTTACATTTATCAGCTGTGTAATAGAGTAACAACAGCTACTGCTTGAAACATGGGAAACTGCGTTTCCAAGGGTTTGGACACCAGGATTGCGTGTAATGTTCTCTGTGTTCTCACCGCACTGTCTCTTTAATTGCGGTTTCCACTTTTGCCATATCCGAGCAAACACTTTCATCTGTTGCGATCACTCGGTGTTATTTGCACAAGGGATTGCAAAGAGGGTCCAGGCAGTCACTGGCAGACATGTAGATGCCCCTCTCTGTTAGTAACGAGCCACAGCTATAGCCAGTTTGGGAAAACACAAAACTGGAGAAAACTGTGTGTTCGAAACTCTTCTCATCCCTTTCTAGGTGGATCTGTATGCAGATAAGGCTGGAATAGCTCATAACCACTTCCATGGATTCTCCTCCGATCTCTGACATTTTTGCTGCCCTTCAACCACATCATTCTGTGGGAAGAGATGTGCAGCCAGAAGAAATGGCTGTGGTCAGGATTTCCATTTTTGCTGATATCCAAACTTTTTTAAAAAAGCAATTTATTTTTTTATTATTTTTTTTTTTTTTAGTAGGAGAAAATATCAGCTTTGAAGTTAAAACACTAACTTTCACTGTGGAAATCTCCAGAGCCAAGTGATTAAAAAAAACCAAACTCTTGGAGTTGGTCCAAACATTTCTCACCTTCAGTTTTGTTTGCAATGTTGAAAGGTTTTGTCGAATGGTGGTTTCATGACACTTAAGATCTTCTGTCAGGAGTTGGGAATGGTGGTGGCATGTTATTTTGGGGGGTTTCAAGTGATATTGTAGTATATGTGCAGATTATCTCTATAGTTGCCACACTCTGTTGTAGAGGTTTTAATGTACTAAGGGCAACAGCTTTGGCAGATGAGAAGCAACACAGAGCTGCGTATGTCAGATGAGTAATATTGACTTATTCCAGGTATTGCACTGTGCTCCCAAACTTTGTATGTAATTACTCTCACTTGTAGATCTATAGACTTAAAATAGCGGGGAAAAAAAAGAAAAACCCTGCATTCCGATGTGACAGTAGTAACCTGGATTGCAGCTTCTTCAAGGTTACGGACAAAGTGAAATTACTGCACTGTAAAGCTGTCACAAGGGTACAGCAGTTCTAACAGTTACTGAGAATCTGCTGCTAAAGTTGAAATGACGGGCTCATTGCCAACTTGGGAGAAGTCTACACAAGTTTATTGGGAGGTAAACCTTGTAAGAAGCATCTCCAGATTCATTTTGATACAGAAATGTTTCACAGGTTAAAATCTGTTAAATGTGAAAATAAAATTTACCACATCAATCATCAGCAACTGAGAAAAGCTCAAACCTAGGGAAATAACTTGTAATGAAATCAGTCTCTTATAGACTTTTGAGTGGCATTGTGGAGCAATTTTACCTTTTATACTCTCATAATTTCCTATTTGACTTTTACTGCCAATTGCTTTAGCTATTGATTAGGAAAGGAAGAATGTGAACACATTTTTGAATGATTGTTGCACAACGCTGTTAAATATGATTTGCAAATATCAGCAGTCAGGATTCATCCATCTGAGGAACCACTGCACCATATGAAAAGCCCTGTCAGGAAATGTCAGAGAAATTTAAGGCCAAACTGGAAATTCTGATGGTAAAACTGCTGGGATGGCATCGCAAGGAAGTCAGATCTCTGCACACTCACTCAGCAAAGAGCTCCAGTCTGAGCATTTAGTTTTAAGCAAATGAGTTCTTAGGTATTCGGGTACTCGTATGAGTACTGAGTGCATAGGGTACTCCTGTTTAATTAAGTAACTTGAAACGACCATTAACTGTTAAATAAACACGAACTATACTAATGAATTCCATAAACTGAAGCATTAACTCAGCACCTCTAATTATGACAATCTTTATGACCTGTGGTCCTACATATAGAGAAAAGAAAAAAAAAAGGATGGGGGTATGGGAGTGGGGGAAGGAAGGAGGTACAGAAAGGGTCTGTAAAGTGAGCAGCCTGGTGCAGCATCATTCTCTGAATACCCAGTGCAAGGACAAGAGTGCAGGACCATGCAGGACCTTGCAGGACCTTGCAGGACCTTGCAGGACCTTGCAGGACCTTGCAGGACCTTGCAGGACCTTGCAGGACCTTGCAGGACCTTGCAGGACCTTGCAGGACCTTGCAGGACCTTGCAGGACCTTGGGTCTCTGTCCAGGCAGAGCAGGGGCAAGCGCTGGTCCTAACTTATATATTTTGGCAGCCACTCACTAAAACTTTACCCTTGAGCTTATGGCTCAGTGCTAGAAGCTTTGTGTAAGAAAGACGCTGTGCAATCGTCTCCCATTCCGTAAATTATTGAATGCGCCATTCAGGAAATTGAAAGATTGATAATCCAAACAATATGAATTTCTCCCTCTGTAGCTTGATGACAATAATATGCTGTGTTTCACGCTAATGTGTGATCTCTGGGCAATCTCTTGACCAGATGCAAAATTGTGCTAAGGTTCTGTGATGATGGTGATGCCTTTTCTTTTGAACAATGATGGAGGTTTCAACCTTTTAAAAGCTTACAAAAAATCTGATCCCAGCTTTCTAATTTTGTCTCCCTAGTCCCTCTATTACATGTTCCTTAACTTGATTCCTTGGCAGGGCTGAGGAAGGAAGGCAAAGGTGTCTTTAGCAGACAGGTTTTGAAATCCTATGCTTCTCTCACTCAGTGTAGCCAAAAAGAAAGAAATGATCAGGACTTCCTTTATTATTAGCATTATTCCTTTAGAAAGATTCTGGGGAGGCAGGAACTGGAGGTAAAGGAATTAAAATGTAGAGGTTTGAAATTAATAAAATGATCACAACAGTACAGGAAGGGAAAGAAAAACTCACTTAGAACTGGGATTTTGGGTGATTTGTTAGCAGCAGTTTTACTCTGAGTCATCTCTGCATGCATAATTAGTTCTCTCTGCAAGTATTACTAAGAGATGTAGCTGGAAAAATTATAAGGGTGCATATCGTGAATCAGAGAGGTGACAATTCAAATAATAATATCTGATCGAGAAAGAGGTACAATGGACACACATATCTCTTTTAAGACTGAAAGCCAATTTCTGTAGATGAAGGAGAAATTTTACATGATCATATTTATCTACATCAGAAGCAGAAAGATACAATTTATCCCTCGGTTTTCTTTGCTATGAATAGTTTATAGGTAGGGGTCAGACAAAAGTGAAGGCGTTCAGCTAATAACAGTATGAATTCTTCAAAAAAAAAATTAAAGCAGGTTGGTCCTTTTAAGAGAACAAAATAATAGTGGATTTGTATTTCCACAAGTGGCAGGTGGACCACTGAGCAGGGCAGCGCCTGGCACAGGGCAAGAAGCGGGGGAGATGGTAAACGCTGCTCTTTTATGGTACACACAAGGTGGTTATTCCTCAAGCATTAAACTCAGGCTAGGCAGTACGGGGTTTCAGCTCCATGGGGCTTCTGAAATTCCCTTTTTCTGGGGATGTTCTCCCCCAGATGAGGGGGGCAGAGTTTCCTGAACATCTGGGGCACAGCTGGCTCTGCAGGCAGTGGCACAGGCCCTTGGTCACCCGCGGCTGTGGCTTCAGCGGCGCTGAATTCAACCAGCCCCAGCGGTAGCCTTGCAGGGTATACAGTGGAGTTCCTTTCTAATTCTTTTAGAAATTTAATTTAAGCATTTTGGTTTTGTCTTAGAAATGAAACCATCCTCCTTGTGCTCTTTCCATTCAGCTTTCCCTTCATACCAGTGTGTTCCACCACAAAAATCTGCTCTGTTCGTTAAGCATACAGAGACTCGTTTTGGCAAGTTTTTGGGTGATAACCCTTTTAATACCTTTCTTACTGTTGTTCGATACCAGTGTTGCTGTCTATTTCTCAGCCAGAAAGATGGTTCAAAGATGAGGAGAGAAGCAGTTCAATAACCACAAAGAATTCAAAATTATGTATTATAAGGATTAGAACAGCCAGAGAAAAGGGAATAAAAGCTGTGGAGTTTCAGGTCTGTTTCCAAGCAAAATTTCTCAAGGGAGAGGCAAAAAAATTACACTGCAGCTAAAAATGAAAATGGCAAAATAGAATATACACAAAGGCAAGAATCAGGTATTAACTTTGAAATTTGATGTTGTGCTTTCCCTGCTAGAGAATTTGAGCTTTTTGGAAGCAGATAGCAAACCAAAACAGTGATGGGGGGAAAAGAGAACAGTGGAAGAGGAGGTGATTGATAAAAACGATTTGGTATACAGTCTTTTTAATGAGACATCTCCATTCATGCTGTGAGACTCTGGAACTTGGTGCCATTTAAGTACTGTGTGTATTGTACTGTCTCCAGCAGCTTCTCTTGATTAATTCCTCATACCTCACACATCGTTTCTGATGTGTAGGGCTTAATCTTTGCATAAAACAACCAACAAGGGGCAACGGTAGCAGAAATACTCTGGGTTTTTCTATGAAGAACCTAGAGGGTGGTCCTGTATTTACCTTTTTCATGATATATATGAATGTTTGTTTTCTTTATCTCAGTAGATGACAAAGCAGACAAGGCTGTGCTAATGAGCACTTTAATAAAGCACTAGAAAGTGTCACTGAAATGGACACAAATATAAGAAACCATCATATCCTTTTTCGCTCATGTGCCACATTCTGTGTGAATCCAAGCCCCAATCTTCAAAGGTTTACATGGCAGAGGGTCCTGTGTGGAACTGGCAAAGAATTAATCGGTAAAACTCACACCGCTAATGTTCAACACATTCCCAAATGCTTTGCCAATATGGGGTATGAACAAAACTGTTGGGCAAAGACTTCTTCAAAGAAAGTTGTGAACATCAGTGGAAGAAGCATCCTCCCAACTCTATATTTTCTGCCTCCGTTGTCACCTGTAAAATCAAGAACAGGTCTCTCTGCTGAGGTTTTCAATGAGGTTGTCAAATGTGCTGAGATATTTTAGGTTGTCGGTACTCATTCCTTTTTGAACTGAGCTCCTTTCATGACGAACACCAAAGAGCCCTCAGATGACAGCAATGTTCCATTAAATTTGGGCTCTATTTTAACAGCTACTTAGAAATCTAAACCCAGTCACTTGAAACTGAATTTTCTATTCACCATATAAACCCGAGACACTGAAATTGCTCTATAATCTGTGCAGGAGAAATAAAACTATTATAACCCTTAAAGCAAAAGCCTCTGAACATTTTCCTTCTCTCAGACATGGTTTGTGTCTTGGGCTGTAGGTCTGTTAATATCAGTGCAGGAACTGATCAAATTGCAGCTCTTCAGGTGTCAGGGATGTTGCAATGAAGTGGTTGTAATGGAGCACGATTACTGAAGTGACCATTTCCACGGCCACCTCTGCACGCTGTCCCTTGGCCACAGGCAGACTGGGGCCATAGCGGCACTGAAGCAGTAACAGGGTCCTCAAAACATCATCTGTTTGATGTAAGAGCAATATCTTTGTCTTGCTCTCTGCTCTCCAGATGGCTTTGTTTTGTCCAGAAACCACTCTGTTACGTTGCTTCAAAAGTGCCTATTAATTTGATGCCAGCAGGCAGGATAAACGAGGGTTCCAGGCACACATGGATCCTGCGGTGACCGAGTGTGAGGCGACTTCTACCTGTCCTGTGGTGTCTCTGGGTGGGCAATCTGGGGACCTAGACCGAGTTGTGCATCTGACGTTAGTCACTTAAATGCCGCTTTCAGGTTAACCTCTAACATTGCACCCTGTTCCTTCTCTGTCTGCTTTCAGAATGAGGGTGCAGCCCCGAACACCCCCTTCTTTTCTCACTTGTGTCCATTACACATCTCTGGGCCGGATCTCCTGTACAGCCCTGCTGACAGCAACTGAAGCCTTAATTCGTAGCCCAAGTTCCACAGCTACAACCCTAACTGAGCAAACCACTTAAGAACATGTTTTATTTCAGTGCATACTTAGCTCTCCCTGATTACAGTGAGGCCGTTTGTATGTTTAAAAGTTAAGCCGGTTCCTAAGCTGCTGCCGTGGCATCACGTCTGACTGATGCTGGAAGAACAGTATATGGTCTAAGTAAAACTACATTAATCTTAATGGATACAGGTGCTTTGCTGGTTTATAAGGTATCTCGTTGCTAGTGTATCTTGGAAAGGTCAGAGTCCAGGTTCCTACTGAGTATTGGTGCTTGTTTAGAAAGGCTCAAAGTTTTGTTTTATAAGTGCTTTTATAGATTTTTACAGTAGCTGTATTCTACATACAGAACAGCTAGCGGTGTGCTCAGAGATACTTAGTTCCAAATTCAACATGTGGTTGTTCCGTACCAGCTGAGCACGACGTAAGGCTGGGATTTCTAAAATCCAGAATGCATCTGCAGCATGCTTGCGTCTAACAGGCCTATTACCTTTACGATCACTAGATTACAATAATAAGGTATTAGAATCAGCAGTTTGGAATGTAAAACCTACTACAAACATTTTTTTCCTGAGCAGTAAGTGCTAGCACAATGGTGATTTATCCATCGAACAGGCACTGCCAGGGTTGAGTGTCAAAGGCCTCCAGAAGGAGCAGGAATTGGCTGAAATGAGTTGTTCCCTCCTAGCTGTGTCATGATAGAAGTGAAGCATAGCTGGGGTCTCCCTGGGCTGAAATGAAAAGAAGCCACTTCAGGAGCACAAAAGGCAAGAAATCGATAGGAGAAACTAAGTTTCTGTTGTCATTGAGTTTCGAGCTCTTTTTATCCATGGAGTAATGCTGATTACAACTCATCACAACAGGCCACGCCGACCAAAATGCTCTCAGGGTTGTGTGATTGCTCTTAGCGCTCAGAACGGCAACGCAGACATGAGGCTTCACGGGCTGTGTCACCTTCTTCTGAAAAGTACCGTGTACATGCTGGGTACGCTGGTACTTCATGGCAACGTGTATTAGCCCATTTGACTCCTCACTGCTGTGTATATTGATCAGTATATCAATACTTTCCTTACTTATCTGTCCCGCGTCACATACCATCATCCACTGCTACCATTCTTTCTCTCATTAAACTCTGGAGGAAAGGCAAATCCCTATTCTCAAAATGTCACAGGAGCAAGAGAAGTTAAAAATAAAATTTTCCAAGGAACAGTGTAATGTGCAGAAACTGGATGAGGTTTCCATTAACTAGTCAGTCTCCAATGAGCTGAACCATCACAAAGTATTCGACCCTTTTTATAGCACTTTTTCATTACTATCTTTAGGATTAGAACAGAAATTTCCAAAATCCATTATGGCTCTTGGATTTTCTTTGCCAACTAAACATTTACAACCTTCAAAATCTAGAGGAAGAAGAGGAGGACATTAGATAATTTTCTAATCCAAAACACTTTTAAGAGCTGGTGAAAGGGAGAATATTTCTGTTCAGATCCTTGCAATGCTGTAAAAGAGATCTAAGCCTTTGTTCTTTCTTAGTTTTCCTTTTTTTAACTTTGTATGAAGCAGTTGTGAAGAGAAAATATCAATTCAGGTAGAATCACTGCTTTTCAAGGATTAATATAAACCATTTTAAAGCTACCTTGCTAATGCCTGATGCCTGAATAACTTTCGCTACCTGCAAAGTCTTATTGTGATCTGGACATTAAATAATTTCACATTATGCAGATTAATTTTCTTTCTGCTTTGAATATCAAGTTAGGGTTATGTTTTTTTTCCCTAGGGAGATTATGCAGCCTGACTACGTGTAACTTATGCTCCATTGATAATTAGTATGATTCAATAAAATAATATTTTCCTAATTGGGTTTCCACGTAACTTGGCTTAAAATCTACAGTACAATAGCAGCAAAGACCTGGAGCAGACACTCTCAAGGGACAAATGCTGACTTTCTGGAGTACCAGAACATCCTGATGGGAAGAGATCTGAGCCCCGTGTGTGTTCCATGGTATTTGCTGGGTGCTCCCACCCCTGCCAGCAAGTGCTGTGCAGGAGTTAGGCAGGCGTGTTACCTTACAGAAGGGCTCTGCTCTTTCCTTTTAATAAAGACAATATGTTGACCCACACTTGCAAAGCATGAAATTGTATAGGCGTGTGGCTTAGTACCTTTCTCCAGCTCTTTAAACTGGAGATGTGGACAAAGGCAGATTTTCAGGCCGTGTGCCACCACGCTGCATGCAAGCTGATGAGCCTGTTTTGATCTCTAACCATTTCTCTTTGTAGTACGTGTGTAGCTCCAGTTGTTCACGTGGGAGTGCAACGCACAGAATCAAATCTGGTTGCATCCCTGTAGTATGTCTTTATGGTTTTCCACGTCTAAAAACGTATAATAGCCATACCTACCCTGGAAATCCTTCCCTGATGGAGTCTTAAAGAGGCCAGAGACTCCTTCATAACAGAGATTTTAGTGTTAAAAGGTGAAGTGTTTTCACGTACAGAAACCAGAGACAAAGGCAAGCAATTTCTAGTGATCCGTCTTGCCCTTTTTTATGGGATGCTGACAATCTCCCACCCTGCTCCATCCTTTTCTAGGCACCTGCGATTACAAAGGTTGCCAGCAGAAGCCATGAGGGATTTCTGTGATCTTTGCATGTGTCGGCGCAAATTCCTCTGTTGTGGCCCAGGCTGAGAGCGGGGTCTGGCACAGCCGCTGGCAGATGGAACTGCAGCACCGCGGTGTGGGCTCCGGGCACCGGCCTCACCGTGGGCAGCAGCATAGGCCACTGCAGCACGGGGACCCCGCGCCTGGCACAAACCGAGGTTGCACTGCTTTTTGCATTACTAATCTGCAGGATTTTAAGCTGAGAACTAATCATGTCTGTTGGATGCAGTAAAAGGATCTATCAGAGGTTTCCATTTAAAAAGCAAACAAAAAAATCCACAATGCACACTTGTAATGTTGCTTCCTGTTGCTTGAAGCCAACAGAAAACCTGCAGTTTCCAGCCAGTTGATGTTAATGTGATTTTGAAAGTTAATTTGTTCTCAAGTAGGACTGGAACGGGAGCCATCCCGTGGGAGGGATGAGTGAGCAAAGGATGGAGAGGTACTTGAGGTTTCTGGCTTGTGTTTATCCTCTCAAATGCACTTGATACAAATGTATGGTTTCCTGGACAACTTCTTCAAGGCCATCTGGTTCAGAGGCATTGGGCCCACTCCTAACATTGCCAGATTCCCTCCTCAGAGGGTAAATACCAGTAATTGTGATTTATGTGAAGCCTGCATAATGGTGCAACTGCCCTGGCTCTCTGTAGGAATTCTGCCCTTGCGAGACGCGGGAGCCACACCGTGCCATATGTAAGTGCCACCAGAAATTGTACTTGCTGGAGGAGTGAGGAAAAGATTTGAAATTTGTGAAAGCCACCTGGGCTAGGTCAAAGCACACATAACAGGGAGCTGCTGCCTGCACGTAACTGGGCAAGGGAGAGTCTTACACAGCAAAAAATCTAACGAGCAAACAGAGAGCTGCAGGCAGGGCACAGGCTGAATATCTGCACTCGGAGGTCGGTTACAAACCAACTGGGCATGATGTCCCACCGGTCATTAGGTTATACACCGCTTTCTCTCCTAAAGCAACCAGCATGTTTTATGTTGCCCCAAGGAAAAGTTCCTGCAGACAGCTGGGGACAAGCTCTGCTGACCCTGTGAGCCGCGGGCAGCTGCTTGGCACGTTATCCTGAGCCAGATGGAAATGGGGGTGCTGGGCTGGTGCAGGAGAACAAGCCCTAGTCCTCAGCCCTATGGCTGCGCTGTGTTGTTGCTGCTCAGCTTTCCCTTTAGATCGGGTGCACTCTTAAATGTTTCCAGCCAAATCAAAGCTCCCGAGTAACTGCCCACAAGCTACCAGGGTGATTTACTAAGATTGGAAAGACTCACTTGAACAGAGAGGGTTATTTATTCCTGTAGTTGAAATATAACCTCTAAGAGTCTCTGGTGGTTATGGGTAACCCAATCCACAGATAAGTCAGTCTGCAAAGGAGTGTTAGCAGGGGGCAGATGGCAGGCAGGGTGCCTCTGTGGTATCCCCAGCAGCTCACGGACTGACTGCTATTTCCCTAGCACATCGCAAAACTAACCTGTGAGCTGCTCGTGTATTTACATCAGCATTTTGGAAGACGTATTGCATTTTGTTGGATTCATTTTTCTGAAAGCTGTGGCACGACGGCAGGTCAGGCAGGACAGACCAAAAGCATAAAAGTTACATGAGCGTGATTTTGGCATGTGTGATGGGATGGGAACGCTCTGCTGTTGGGTTTTGCTCGGTGGTTAGTGGTAGGACAGCTGCAGCCTGGGGGGTCCTCAGGGCAGCTCCCGTGTGAAAGAAGCTCATTGTGTGCAATCAGTTACAGGGGGCAATTAGCTGCTTTCTGTAGGGATCTCATCCTGCATCTCCACCAAACAATATGTTGGTGATGCTGTTCCTGTGCGTATTTTGGTGGGGCTGAGGGCCTCACTGTTTCTCACTGGAGCAAACTCCGTGGGCCTCCCTGTGAAGGGACAGGTAGAGCTGGGCTTGAAGCAACAGTCCATAAATCTGAAATTTCTGCAGAAAATTGTTGGAGTCTGCTTTCTACTTGTTGTGTTATTACACAACACACTTCAAAAATTGTCTGGAGTTTATATCAGTAAGGGGAGAGAAATGTGTGAGCAGTGGGAAGGGAATTTTGGATTTCATTGTCATTAGTAACTGTTTTGAGGAGACCTGCCATCAAAGATATGCTTTCCTTTAAACAATAAATCATTCAGAATCAAGCGAGGAAAGCTTTTGTTTTTAGAACGCTGCAGATAGCACTAAAAGCCGTGTCATGTCCCAGGATAATCAAGGAAATACCCTTCGCTGTATAATTCTCTGTGTAGCATTTAAAGCTGAGGGATTTATAAGCCATTCTTTTTTCACTAGCACATTTTGAAACGAAATTTCTCTGTATACCCACAAATAAAATGCTATTAAGAAAACATTACAATATTTCTTAGTCAACAATTTTTCTTTTATTGGGGTGAAATTATGTATAAAAACTTGGAGGGAGACATTGACTTCAATTTATTGTTCCTCTTAAGGCAGTTAAATATTCCATTAACTCTAAGCTAAGGCATAATACAGGAGGTGAGTGATGGAAGATTAAGGACCCAGTTTAAAGTTACACATTAAGTCATTTTATTTCAGCAGCAGAGAGTGAGAAGTCTCCAATTGAACCAAGTCCACGCAAGGGGAAAAATATAGGAAGCTTATAAGGGAAAATGTTTTTCACTGTTAAACAAACCAGATTAGTGTCTGAGCTACGCTGCATTTTTCAAAAGAACCATTAAGTTTATTGTTCCACTTAATATTTTTCTGAACTGGCACCCCATCCAAGGTCATCAACCACCTCACTGCGGTAACCGCACTGCAAACAGGTCTAAATTTCTGTCCAAGGATTTTATATTGTAAGTGCTTTGCTTCAGCTCACCAGTGCGAGGGATGCTGGAAATCATAAATCCTTGCCTGTAGTTCTTGTTGATCATTTAATGAAGTGAATTGCTATTGCTCTTTGTCAGTGACTTATTACAACGGCAGTTCCGCGAGGTCCCTTCAGGTGATGGAGGGGACATGGGTCTCTCCACCCTCACCAGCCCTGCACCAAAGCTGAGGAATTGCTACCGAGGGGTTTGCGTTTCCCTCTTCCAGCTCCAAAGGGAGCCAAACTGCCTGATTTTCCCTACAGATGGAATTATTTTTCTTTTTCCAGGGCTGCAATTCGGTGAGCCGAGTCACAACCTAAGTGTCTAGACCAGGGAGATGATAGTCTTACTGAAATGGCTTGTGGCAAAATGTGCAGCAGTGAATCTGCATGACAGAGCTATGAAATAATTCTACTTGGAGTAAATGATAATCTAAGGCAAATACCACATTTTTGTAAACAAGCCTTCAGTTGCAAAAAATGTTAGAGTGGGCTTTATTTTTTTCTTTTCTCCTTTTTCACTTATAAATCTCTACAGTGTTTTGTATTTACAGGCTGTGGAACTAGAAAGGAAGAGCAATTTTTGAGGCATTTTCCCCTGTTTGGCAAAGCTGGGTGGCATTTCAATAGCATGTTGTTATTCAGCACTTGGAAAACACAGCAACTGTAGGGAATTATGGATGTACTGCAAATAAACTTTTATTACCATGTAGTGCTGAGCTTGACTTACCAAAAAAAAAAAAGAGTTGGTTTTAAATAATAAGCTTTAGGCTGTGAAACCATGATTTTCTGTTAAGTAAGACTTCATAACATTCATGAAATACGAAATATAAGTCATAGTCTACTGCCAGTAGGTTCAGTAGGTTCTATACTACAAGGTTTATTTTAGTAGCAGTGTAGAGTATAATATTTACTCTAAGCCCGAAATTTGGCACAGAATCTGCAATAAAAGTATTTTTAAATGCTCTAGCAATAAACAAAACAACAGAAAATAAAGGAAAACAGAAGTCCATGGTAATGTATTGGGGTATTGTCATCAAGGCAAATACACTGCCAGAAATACCCTTAACAAGTAAAGCTGCTCGGATTATTCCTGGTTCCTTCCTTATTAACATTGAATTAAAAAAAAAAAAAAAGTAAAAAGGAAATAAAATAAAAAACTTGTAGAGCTCCAGCTCCAGCATCTGGTGTTGGAGCTTTTCAGGAAGCACAAAGATCCACACAAAAAAGCAGAAGAGATCTCTTCCAATGGCATTTTAACAAGAAATAGTGATTTCTGGAGGCATTTGGGAGATTTTTCTTTTCCAGCTCCTGAGTGAATATCTCCAGTTGTGAGGTTGTCAGTCTGCCTTGGTTTATCCCACGTGTGCAGGTCATGCTTGTGAATAACACAAATTATATTAATCTGATACGTCTTACAGGACATAATGCGGCAGAGCACATCTGGAATTAGGACATCCTTGGATTGTACTGGTCGTTTGGAGGTAGAGGACTTACATATGACACATGTAGGTTAATTACGGGAAATCCTTAAGGAAACCAGCATTGCATAAATCATAAAAATATCGCATTTAATGTGCAGTTTATCTGGGCTTTAACTTTAGAGTTAGTGGGAACTCTTTTCTTAGAGATCATTTCAAAATGTTTCTTTGATCTGCAGACCTCAAAGTTAAAGATAGTCTTTATCAATATACAGATAGGTAAGTGGGGGCATATTGTCATCAAAGGCCAAAGGTTCAAAGGCATTTTGATCCTGTCAAATTCACATAAATACTAAGTGCCATTTTTAAAAGTGCCAAAGCCAGAGAAAACCGAAGACAACTTGCAACCAACCTGACTTAGGCTGTTGCTCTTCTGATGTTGTACCAAGAAATCAGTGCTCCTGTTCAAAAAAGTAAAGAAGTGCTTACAGCCAGTTGATTTTGCAGGATCTTGGCTTTAATAGTGTGTGGTAAATGTGCTCTGACTACACCTTTCTTTGATTAGATTCCTCAACAGACCTAGGCAAAGGAAAACTTCAATTCTGGATTGGTATTGGTCTCAGGCACAAGCTAAGTACTGAGTAACCAGCAGGGACTGGTCGTCTTCACCCAGCCTTTGCCAAAATGTCTTGTTGAACATCTGCCATCCAAAGGTTCACCTCACAAAAATTATTTTGTCGTACGTGATCAGTCGATCAGTAGGAAAAAAACAGTTGCCTAGGAAAACTGAGTAACTCTCACTAAATATGTCTACCCCAGTAAGGTTCCTCAGTCTCTTCTTGATTTGGGGTGAGTTTTGGTTTGGTTTTGTTCTTGAATAGTGACTGCTGGAGCAGCGTAGTTGCTGAAACCTGCCAGCTCCAGATCTCATTCTCAGATCATGTAGCTAGCAGCATTCCACATGCTCTTACTGTACAATTATAGTGTTTGGATTGCTTTGGGCATCCATTTCTGAAAAATCAAGCCGGAGATGATTTCCTCAGGTGCTCAAGAGGGCTCTGCTTTCCTTCATCCTGGCTTGGTACATCCGTGCGTCGTAGGACTGTGCAGCATCTCTACTCCATGCTATGAGCATAGGGGCATGAGGGGACCAATAGAAATAACGACAGTTAAGAGCAAAAGCAGCAAAGTAGCCATAAAAAATAGGCACGACAGGCATCTGTATATTAAGTATAAAAAAAATGAGTGTTGTAGAGAATCTCTAAACCGATGATCTTGAGTCTGTTGCTATTTTTTCTACACCTATTCAATCATTTGTACAAGTATCCCTTTTGCTTCACTCCAGGAAGAATACTTTTAATATTAACCTTTTAGCTAAATACTCATGATGAATTTTTTCCTGTAAACTAGACAGGATAGTAAGGGAATGAAAAATTTTGATTATAGGTATTGCCCACTAGAATGACCATGGCCATGAATATGCAAAGGAGATTTTCAACAGATTTCTGTACAGTTATATGGAAGCTGTGGATATTGTTGGTCCCTCAGTGACAATAATGTCTCAAAGTACATTTTCTCCCCCAAATTTATTTATTTGCTATTAACAATAAATCAATGGAAGCTTTCATATTTTATCAGAGTCATTTGAGTTTAAAGCTCCCACGAGACACACAGAGAGAGACAGAGAGAGAATTTAAGTGGTTTTATCAATAAAATGGTGTGCTTTTTAACACTTTTAATGTATGACATATATCTTCTAGTATATGTGCATTTTCGCACATATAACCTGTGAAATTTTGCTTGCTGATGAATCTTTACTGATGCATTTATTTTAACAAGTGGTGAATGATAGTCATTTTATTCCCAAATACTAGAGCTAGGGCTTTGGAGCAGGACTCTGAGCAGGATTGATCCTCATTGAAATCAATATAGAACTGTTGGGATTAGAATTTCTCCATGGCTGCAATTAGCTGTATATTTACTTGGATGCTGTATAGCTCACATACGTTAAATAGTGGTGTTTGACTGTGAGGAGTAAACGATCTCTGTCAGACATTATATCAGGACCAGGTAGGGAATGTGCAACAGTTGGGGCAGGAACACGTTAAACATTTTGAATTTCCAGTTTCTGCCCAGCAAAGGCCGGGTGTGACTCTGGAATGAGAGCATCCCGGGAACCAGATTTTCTCTTGCTCCATTTTGAGCTATGAGGATCAAGAGAAGGTGTGTCTTTGGGCTGTGGCTGTCAGAAAATTGTAAAAGAGAAATAGCTTCACTATACGCAGATTTTGTGCAAAATTTCACAGACCAAAGATTTTGGGGAAGATTCACTTAGTAAACTGGACTTTGGTGTTTCGAATTTTGTGTGCAGAGGTGCCTCTGAGGAAAGGTTCGTTTTTTACCCAGGAATTATTTTGTATGCTTGTGACCATCGTTGTGCACACACAGTTTTAACCATGTTTTTAACAGTTTTAATTGCCTAAAGTTCTAGGTGAGCTAAGTCTCCAAGGTTCTGGGGCAGTTTCAGGACACATTGTAACCACTAATGTTTGAAAAATATTTCATTTCTCTACTTCTCAACTACAGAGTAAATCTGAAATTAGCCTGTTACAATGGGTGGGTGGCTGAAAATTTAATGACAGAGGCATAAAAGATTAAATGATATTGACTCTCTCTTGCTCTCTCACACACAGTTCTATATTAAAAGACCAAATCTTAAAGTTTTGGATATATTTAGCACTTCATTATGTTCTATTTAATTACTTGGTACCAAGTAAATGCAACTTCATTAATTTCTAATATTGTTCTGATAAGCCAGCAGATATGGTTTTATTAACTGCCCCTCTGAGAGACATCTCAATAATGTGACTATGTCCAGTGTTTGCAATGACATGGAACCTGGACAAATAACGGGGAAGATAATTTATCATCTCAGGTTTTAGGTCCTTTTTTACATCTGAGTAATATCACAGAGCAAAAAACTAATTGTATTCCTAAAATTTTGTTACGCCAGAGCCTTTTAACATAAGATCACTTAGGATTCACAAAACTGTGGCTGAAGTGAGAATTCATCAAAGAAGTTTTTTGCCTGCATAATGCCTGACTTTGTTAATCAGTGCGGAGATTCCTGTGGATTTCAAAAGAAGCGGGGCTGGGCACACAAACTGCACATCTGGAAGAGCTTAAATTAAAAAAAAAAATTAAAAAAAATAAATCTGTGATTCTGTGAAAACAAACAAAAAAAACCCCACTAAATAGAAATGTTTGTTAATGAAAAATGTGAGGTATAACAAGTCTTCAAGTTTAATCAACCCTTTAATTAAATTAATCATTTGGTTTCCTTTTATTACTTCCCCTTCACATTCTCACCTCCTGGTTTTTCTTCATGCTCCTTATCATATAACCAGCGAAAAGTTTGCATTTTAATAGTCTTACCTTCAAATTTTCTTTGCGATCTGTTGAAGTAATTTGTCTGTAATAGAGGGAAACATTTGAGCTGTTCAGACTTACCCATTATTTTGAAATTCTTCTCATACAGTAGCTATTACAAAGTGTGTGAGATGCTGGTTATTCCTGAATTCAATAGCTTGACTGGATGGGGATTGATTAGTCATCAGCCTGCGTTTGGGAATAGTTAAATACTTCAGCTAGTAGATAAAAATGTGCATTTTGTAGAGCTTAAGGAGCACAAGGGAAATGTTTCATTGACCCTGTGGATACATTGTGATAGTTTTTTTCTAGAAGTTTGGTCTAGAGTTGTTTTTCTTTAAGCAGACTGCAAGATGGACTTGTGATTTGAATAAGAGAGGGACTCTCGTTACACCAGGGCCATGATGTCTGTCGCTTGTTTGCTGTATGATTTCAGAAAACACACTACATCTGACATTGTGTCTGTTTATCCGTTTCAGTTAACCCATATCTACAAAGGAGAACTAATGAATTCACCATAGAAAACTGCTTCTATGTGCAAATATGCTCAAGGGCAAGAAAAGTGGCTTCTTGCTCCTGACTCGGCATTTTGTGGAGCAGGATGTGGGACCCACATCTCCTCCTTCTCTAGCAAATAGCATTGATCAGTCTAGGATGGCCTCTTAGCTGTTTAGCTGGGTGAACACCCTCCAACTACTTTGTTAATTGAGGTCTTGCTTTGTCCACCCTGCGAAGAGGTGGCTCTGGCCGTGCCCATCAGCAGGCAGGTAGGAGCAGTTCTGCTGCAAGCCAGGGCTCTAAGGACTGGAAACAAGAGTCTACAATTAGAGCATCCAGATTTAACATCACATGCTGTCAAGGCTGTTAGATCTACTGTGCTCTTGTTATTCCAGTCCAAAGTCATAAAACGTTACAAACACTTTAGTACTCAAGAGTTTGCAGATGCATACCAACCTGGGTAGAAAATGCCCATTCTGTTTGCAAGCCAGCAGGTATCCTGCTGACTAGCTGGCAAAATTAATTGCAAGTAACTGGTGCATTTCCAAACAAGCACTATTCGTCCCTTCATTATCACAAATCTCTGCTGTCACTTCTTAATCAACTCTTCATTCATAATTCTACTGCTTCTATTTTGTTTACTTTTCTAGCATGATTGATGTAAACACGCTTTATGCTCAGCAGTTATTTTGCATGAAGATTAAAACTGTAGCAAGCAGTTTGTAAAATAGAGGCTTGACAGAAAAGGAGCTTATGAGACAAAATTCGATAGCAGGATTGGGAACTCAGAAGTAAACCTTCTTCATCCAATTATCCCTTTTCCTGGCTGATTCCTTGGAACCAAATTTAAACCAAATTTTCTTGCTTTTTAAGAGCCAACATTACCAAAATTGTTCTGCCTTCTACATATGGAGGAAAAAATGTGCTGTGCTGTAGCCTGGAAAAAAAAAACTAAAGGAGTCTTCTGTGTAAGCAAGGAGAAGCAAGCAAGGCAATGGCAGGAAAATTAACTGCCAGTATTTTAGCATAGAACAGTTATTTCCCTGTATCTGTTCATTAACTGTCAAGTGGGCATATTCCTATCTCTATGTATTGCGTTATCAAGCAAATGGCAGGGAATTCTCTTCGTATTTCATCCAAATACTGAACACAAAAGCATGTCGCTGAAGACCTGGGCCATGAGGGATGCACAGTGTTTAATGCCACCTTTTTCAATCCTCATGTGACTTGCTTCTTAATTTTGTCACTTCTCCTTAAATTAAACTGTTCACTCTTCTTGTTAATCATTTGCTTTTATTTTAGAGCTTTTGGCTTCCTTCTTCTTTATCTCCAGATCTCATTACAATTTTCTTTCAGCTTCCTTGTTCCTCATATTTGCTCATTCACAAGGATCTAAGGTTTTCATTTCTAACAGCCAAAAATCCTTCCCTGACTTCTGCTGGACTTGAGCATGGTTCAACACTTCCAAAATGCAAACTGCTCTGTGTGAGGAAATCATTGGAACAGTAGCTCTTCAGGAATCACTCTTCCAGTCAAATTCCCCAAGTCAAAAATCCCTAATTTTAACCTGCAGATCCACAGAATGATAATAATGTCAACTTATACAAATGTTGAGGCATTTGCTTGATGAGTGGTGAGACTTCATTCATTACTCTTTGTCAAATATGCTTAAGATCCATATGTGTCAGAGTAATTAAAGTGTGTATGGTGAGGAGGGGGATAAAGAAGCTTGACTAAAGAAACTGTTACTGAATAGATCAAGAAACAGAGCTGTGTTTTGCTGCCGTCACCTTTAATACACTCAGAAGCTCTGATATGGCCTAATCTGTTAACGTAAATTGAAAAAAGTCATGATAGCAAAAATGAATAAGGAAGGAATGCACCAGGAGGCAGAAGTATAATTAAAAAAGGCTCCCTTTATCTAAAAATTTCATTAAAAACAAAGAAACACTCAAACACACAAAGATATATATAGGACGTAAGTTTTAATTAAAGTGCAGCTGCTGCTTTGCAGTCTCCGTGTAGAGCACACGTTTCTTTCTTCCAAACAACTATTGTCTGGCTGTAATGTTTCACATTTGAGAACACCTCTGGGTCTAACGTTGCCACAAATAATGAGTTACTCTGAAGTGGAAATTTTAGAAGTAACTAGCCCATTGTCCATGGGAAAACCCACTGAGAGTCTTGACCCAGCTCTATGGGCATCCTGCTCTGGTACAGTACAAATATTTGCAAGTGTCTGTCACAAGAGAAAGGTTTCTGATATAAATGAAGCATGATTTCTCCCAGGTCCACCTTTCAGATTTGCTCCGCAAGGCAGACTTTTATTTATTTCCTTTATCTGTAGACTGAGATTCTCACAAAAACGTATGACATGTGGTCATTGACTCTTTAAAGAATGACCTCCTCCTCTCAAAGATCACGTCTCATGGCAAAAATCACCCATCAGGAAAATTAAGGACTCAAGGATAATTTGCCTTTGCACATTCAGAAGTTATGTTTAAGGAATGAGCTTTGTTTAAGGAATGTTTAAGGAAGGTCTCATTTGATTAATGCACAGATTGATGCACATCTTCCAGAGCACTGGAAGATGCTGGTGCAAACTCGCTTAGAGAAGAACCAGAGGAATTATGGGATACTTTCAAATTTTTAATTTTTTATTTGTTTATTTTAATGCTGTTTATTGATTTTTATTTTTTTCCCCTCCTCAGATTTGCAGAGTAGACCTGTCACAGGTGTCCTTCATAAATCCCCACATCTAGTTTCTCACATAAATTCAAGCAAAAAAATTGTTAAGAAAATACTAAAGTAATTTACATTTCTGCCAAGGGTGCTAACCTCCCCCTTCATAAACAGTACAAACTTGTCAAGGAAAACTCCAGAATAAAGGCAATGTCCTAAAAAAAACATATTGCCTGCTGCCTACAGACAATCTTGATGGGATAAAAATGAATCATATCTCCCTGTTATATCTTACTTAGCAAATTTTTCACAGTGAGAGCCAAGGTGAGTGTTCACTGGTCCCTTGGCACTGAGACAGAGACATCAGCGTGAAAAGCAGAGAAGAAACAAACCAGCCTGGTTCAGTAAAACTCAGGAGATTACTCCTTGCGGTATCCTCTGCAGGACCCAGAAGATGCTCCGACTCTCACCTGGGTGAGCACCTTGCAGGGATGCAATTCCAGCACTGCAACAGCATCACAGGGACTCCCAGGGTTCACGGCCGTGGTCGTTGCAGCAGCTGTCAGCGCCCACTATAACAAAAGCTTCCAAAAATAAATTATTTTTTACTATTGCCACCTGCGCGACTTTGACAGAAAAAAAAAAATTTTACAAAATTGGGATCCACAATTAATGAAAGATTGAGGTTGCCATTCCCATCTTCTGATCACTTCTTTACCCTTATTCGCCCTCCTGTTTGAAACAGTAAGCACGATTTTGCACCTCAGGCGTTTTTTATGCTCATCTGAGCCAAGAGGATGCTATTCCTGCTGCTGTTTTGGCACCTCGGAGTCCCACCTGTGTCTCCATTTTAGAAACTAGTCCATAGCGCTTGCTCAGAACACAGTTCTATTGACAGCCTTTGAGCGAAAGACCAAATTTTACTTGGATATGTATTTCCTTCACACAGAGTACTGTACATTGCATGTCAGGCTAGGAGGTAACCCTTTGTGTGTGAAATATCCAGGGGATGTTGTGCAAGCATCAGAGACAGCGGCTCTTTTCCTTTTCTTTCTCTTTATTAGGCTCCAGTGTACAGTGCATTATATGAAGTTCTTCAAATCATGGCTTAATATAAGCCTCAGTGTTATGTTTTTGTCTTTATATCATGGCCAGTAAACCTAATTTAATCTAATTTATCTGGTCTGGTTGATCTGAGGAGCTTCAAAAATCAGTGTTGGCAAATACAGTCCCAGAAAGAAAGTAATAAAAAGTTAATTTTGTTGTTAACAAATATCGGTGTCGGTGAACAAGGATTTATGGAGGTCATTTGGGAATCTGATATATTTGATTTCATTGCTTCGGTAGTTTGATAGGGATCTTGCTGGTTTACAGTTGCTATTCTGGCTGAGCTTCATAGCAGTCATTTGTTATTAAACTGCAAGTTAAAGTATATGTTTTTATATATAATGGACATTTTTAGCTGAAACAAAGTAGTGAGGGTAGAGGGGCTGAGCTCCATGGGTTGGACAAACCATTCTCTGTTTGAGGTGTAACCCAGCTAGCATCTGGTTGAGTTTGGAGTATACGCTTGGTGCAGGAGAATTTTAATTTGGATCCTGAAGCTACTGCGTGGTTTCAAAAGGTCCCATCAGAAAGCCGAGCAACACACATGATAACAAACTTACCTGAGCATCTCACCAAGCGTGAGGGCTAAACAAAGAGCTGCTTTCTTTAGGGACCGCAGCAGATAAGTGATGGTGTTGGGTACCCGCAGGGGGAGCTTTCCGGGTGCAGAAAGTGTTGTCACAGCACATACTGGTGTGCTTCAGCGTCATAGATGATGGCAACAAAAAACAGACCAGTGCTGTAACTGCTGTACAGATAACTGTGGCACTGAGAAGCTTCAAAGGCCCATGAGTGCAATTGCTGGGAGTCTCCATGCCCCAAACAACTGCGGGGGCATTGCCTTGCAGTATGAATGGTTTCTTAGTCATGACTAGAACTGATCAATGGCATTTATGAGATAATTGGGAAAAAAAAAACAAAAAAACAAAATCCCATTTCCCCACTGTTTTGTTTTATTTTTTTCTTGAGATACTGCCATAAAAGCTGTGTGCAAACTCTGACTTAAAGAGGCATCAGTACTCAGGCTTCAAGGAAAATCAGTCTGCCCATCGCACATACCGAACACAGGTGGCGGATAGGGCATTGCTGTGTTGAATTACAGGTGCTGTTTGCAAGGGACTTTGCTTTTGAATTTCCAACTGTTTGAGTCTGTGTTTTATGTTCAATCTCTCCAAATTATTATGAAGTTCCCATCGAACTTTGCTTTTATTGGTACAGTTCTCATACCTGAGGTGTTTTTCTTTATAGGTGAATGTTGTATAATTAGATAATCTGTATGGCAGTTGAGTTATGATAGTTCAAAGTGTTTGCAGTATCTGGATTAAGAAACTAATGACTTCCATGAAAAATGGAAAATCATCAGTCAGATATTGCAGTAGTCAGTGTCTTTACAATTAATGAAAATCAATAATAAATAAATAGAGATGGACAGGCAAATGTGTTTTTCAACAAGTTTGGATTGTTGATCATGAAAGTTTGCTTACTAATCATTAACTGCAGCTACCTCACAATCTTGTTTTATACCTTCATACTGTGAGAATATCGGTCTTCAAAAGTTTTGAAAATATTGTCTTCTAGTATAGAGAACGCTAACTTGACACCTAACTAGATCTTATTTTTCTTTGTTTTAAATTTAGTAGTAATGACCACATCTTGTTTCTGAAATTCCTTCCCAAAGGAAGGGACTCTTCTCACTGAGTTTAATAAGAACGTAAAAAAACAAGCAGATCCCAAAAAACAGGCAGACCCAAAGTTACTTTAAACAAGAACCCAACACGTTTAATCTTAGTTATTCAGCTACTCCCCGTGGAGATGTTTTTGAAGCGGGTGCCTGGAGTGGGTTCACAGGGTTATCTCTAACACGGCTGTTTCCCACCCACTCGCTCCTGTGCGGAGATGGTTGCAAACCAAAACTGCGGGTAAAAGCTCCTGAAACCAGCGTGCAGATACAGACATTTGAAATCTTCACTCACGGGTGTATGATTTTCCTTCTCTTTAATAACAGGATCCAGTCTTAAATCTGTGCTTTAAGCCCCCCCCAAAAAAATGTGTTCAGGAAGCCTCTACCCATTTTTTCTTGTTGTTTTGATGAATCCCATCTATTGAACATTCTCCAATTTATTGTAACTAACTTTTGTGCAGTAAAAATGCTATCCATCAGCTTTGTCTTGTAATCTACACACTGCATGTTTTCCTGCCTATCCAAACAGATTAATCACAGAGATAGCCGAAGTTGTCAGCTTGTTACTGGGTGACTATCTCTATATCTTTCTTTTATTTTCTTCTTTATTTTTTTTTTTTAAAGATTATATTGCTTGAGCAGTGGGAAAAGCAGCTATACATTTAATTGAGTGAAAGTGAAGTTTAAATCAAAGCCTGATAACTTTGTGCAGAAGACTATGTTAATGACTTGACACTTGCGCTAATGTTAATTAGTTTATTCTGAAATAGAAGCACATGTAGAAACAGTTGGCACACTTTGTCAGTGTATGAACAACAATGTTTATCTCCTTCCTGGTTTCCTGATATTTCAGTATGAATAATTGCAACATTTTAGTACTGGAAACTCAGTATTTCATCTCAGGCCAAACTTAACACATTTTGGTTTATTTTTAGGCAAAAATGCAGCAATACATCAAAATAATGAGAGTTTGTAAATCTGTGGATATGCTTCTATGATTAAAGCTGGAAGTATTCGTAGGAAGAAAGCCTTGCCATCTTTTCTGTGCTATCTTATTAAATGGTCCTGCTAAACATTTTCTGTCTAGGCTCTTCCTTTGTTTAAAGCCACTGAATCAGATAATTCATCATTTATATTCTACGAAGATACAGAACTGTGATCAATAGAAACTGAGGGCACTCAGTGTATTTTAAATTCTTGTAGACCCTCTATATATTGTATACTGTATTTGCTGCTTCAGAGAAGAATCTCAAGTGATTGAGTGATCAAACAAAAAGGGATATATTTGTATTTTTTTGCCTTTCTCAGCAGTTTGCAATACTTGTCAGGTAGCCACTTTACTGTTAAATGTTCAGACCCACTAACATATGCCATGTTGCAAGCTTTCCTCGCTCCATTTCAATGTGGGTTTTTTTGAAGGGCTTGTTGATTTGTTTTCCTGAGAGCTCTCTACCAATCTCAAGTGATTCATTTCTCTGTAATTTACTTCTTAAGTACAGATGTAAAATGCTTATGCTGATAGGTCAGCAGGTCATATTTAGAGCTGGGGCTGAACTGAAGACGTTTCAACCCAACTGAAGCTGTTTCAACCCAACTAAAAGGTGTCTTGGCTTTGACACAAAGTATGTGGAAAAAGCCTCTTTGGCCACGCAGACCGAGTGGGGTGACCTCTTCCAGCTGCAGCATCACCTTCAGAAAAGCTGCCTTTAGTCATTTTTCTACAACAGCATCATTCTGGGCTGAAAACCAAGAATGACTTGCCAATCTCATATGGTTGGCAGCAGGATTTCCTCCTTTCCGAGGTAATGCTTCCTTAGGCAACGCCCCATCTTAGACACAAATATTTTGTATTTGTAGTGCAAACCCACGTGTTGAGACCTGAATCTCCTCTTTACGTTGCGTGGACAGGAACCCAGGTTTGAGTTTGGAGAAAATATGTAATAGAAAAGCCGAGAAGGAAAGCTCAAACCCAGGCTGTTTGTCAGCATCAGTAGAACTGGATGGTCTTAGGGCAGCATGTCTGTCGAGAGCTGGGTCAGAAAGAATTTTTGGTCCATGGTTGGGATCCAGGACAAAACTAGAAACAAGTCAATGCAAACGCTGTATTTCTAGACCACACCATTCAATGCAGAACTTCTTCAGATATTTCACTTCTTGTCTTAATGTGCCAAGCAGTCTACAAAGGACCTTCAGAAAACACGAAAAAAAAATGCCAAATCTATTTGGTTTAAGAAATTCATAAATTTTATCTGACTTTATCTCTGAAATGTCATATTTCTTGAACAGACCTGAACTAGAACTATGCTTGGATCTTTTTTGGATCAAAGGCTCAGGTTTGCTTTCAGTGTAAGGGTTTTATGTGAAACCTCAAAGAAAAAGTCAAAAGCTAAAACTTGGAAACCATGGCTACTTTCTGCCTTCAAACTGTATTTTTAATCCACAGTGACCCTTAATGTAAGAGAAAAGGCCAAAAAAATTGAGACATGGGCATTTTTATTGAAAGCTGTAGGAAACGGGCAGGGAGAGGGTACGCGTGAGCTTTCCAAAGTGAAGTATTATATACGCTGCCCAAATGGTAACTGTCAGGTCAAAAAATAGCGAACAACCATAGCATATTTCTGCTTCCCCTGTTCTTGGATTATGCTGAATCCCAGCAATGTGGTACCAGGCAGTCAGCCCAGGGGGTTTTGTGTTTCACTGTCAGGAGGTGGAATTAGCAAGTCTGGGACAAGTTTACTTCCCAGCTGCTTTCTCAGCTGAATGTCAATATTTTCACTCATTTCAGTCTTGTCCAGGTTAAATTCTTTTTCCATATAGAGGAACAATGTCACAGAATAGTTTCTCGAAGGTTTAGTTCTTTTTCAGGATTCTTAAGGGAAGAGCTATTTTCTTCTAAATTTCCAAGCAAGAAAATCAGAAACTGAAGTCAGACACCGTATAGAGAATCAAGTGGTGATTATGAGTGAACTTCTATTTTCTTTAATGAGGTAGATGGAAATTATATCTTTTTTTTTTTCTGAAACAGAAATTTCCACTTAATATAACACCAGATTTTGTTACCAAGTAATGTCTCATATAGACTTAGCAGTTAGTTTGTAATTGTTTTTTTTTATCTATGTGACTAATGAAATGTACATGATAAAGGACTGTACTAAGAGGAAAATGAGGATATTAGGAGTTTCTAGATGTCATAAGTTTTATATATTAAATATGGAAATTAAATTAGGCTTCAGTCTCCTAGAAATTTATATCTTGGCCCTTGTTATACTTCATATATTTAATTAAAATGATAATATATTTGGCTGCAGTTGTAAAATTATTTTAAAAGAAAGTAATTTCTTCTGGGGCCTTATTTGAGTTGCGAATTAAAAGATGTAGCGATACAGAAATAATAACAAGGTCTGTTGGGAGGGTGGTCAGAGCCTATTGTTGTGAGTTTATTTAGACCTCTAGTAAATTCAGATTAAAGTGTCTCCTCAAATTAAGGTTCCTTATAATTGTGGCTGCTGCATTAACGTTAGAAACATTTTCCTGATGCTTTTCCCTTGTTTAGCTGTGACAATTACAGTCACAGAACTTTGCTTGGAGTTCCGTAAATCCCAGAGTACCACACTAATGTATCCGTTTCCTTTATCTTTTAGTGTAGTTAAAAGTAGAGCTGTCTTTTCAAAGACACTGTGATTGGAATGACTTATGCTGACCAGTTCCAATTTTCTCTCCTTGTAAACTCTATTTAGTGTTACAAAAACAATTCAGAGGCAGATTGTAGGTGCCACACATCTCCTCTGACCTTTAAATCAAATTTAGTATTTCACTCTGTAGTAGGCCACCAAGCGAAACTTGACAGCTTAATAAAGTGGAAATTTTAGG
Source organism: Pampusana beccarii (assembly GCA_013399365.1). Lineage (NCBI taxonomy): Eukaryota > Metazoa > Chordata > Aves > Columbiformes > Columbidae > Pampusana > Pampusana beccarii. The sequence continues at coordinate 1,369,737 of VWYH01008559.1, read as the reverse complement.
CAGTAAATCTAAGAATTCTTCCATCATTCATGAGAAAAGAGATCAAAGCTTTGCCTTATTGTTGAATATCTCCCAAACATGAGCTTCTGAAACTTGGGTAGAATAAAATCTTGTATTGTCAGAAGTGAATTCTCCTGCCCTAAATAATATATCAAGGAACATCCTACTGTCTGCTTGAGCTCTGGGACAGCCTGCATGACACGCAGGAGTCATCTTGAGTAAGATCAATTAACGCAGTGCTGTGATTACATTACCAATGAGCTATGAATTTCAATGCATGCCAATCCTGAAAGAGCCTCCTTCCCCTAAAAATAGAGGGTGTACTTTAGAAAGATATTTGGTCAAATACCAAATAGTTTGGGTCAAACTGTGGGATAACGTTACTCTCCGTAATTAATGGAAAATGATGTTTCACTGCTCTAGGCTCAGTGAGAGGAAATCTTGTCAGTCGTTGTGCCGAGTAACTTGCTGCAGATATTTAGGAAAACAGCTGCACATTTTTTTTTTTACTGACAAAGCAATTTTACAGAAATATGGGGTTTTTTTGACAGTGATGTGTCCAAGGTTAAGGCCATTGTGAAAGGTGCTTGAGGTAATGACAACGGGATCAAAGGCAGAACAAAAACCAAAGAGCACAATTTAAATGTTTGAGACTGCGTCACGAATGAAAATCACTTCTGGATAGGAATTAAAGGAAAAAGCCCTTCAGGTACAAAACTACTAGGTCAGAAGGAGGTCTGCTTTTCGTTCGAGGAAGTATGTGATTATAGGGTTGGCCTGAAGCGTGTTCTACAGTGACCTGCTAAAGCAAGACCTGGTGCACCATAGGGCAGCCGAGAATGACGTTCAGCTGTGCAAAGCCAAATGCCACAAACCTGCCTCTCACCAAGGCAGGGCTTTCCCTGGAATCCTTCCAGCGATTTACCACCATTTGTTGCCTTTTTATTACAGCCATTGTATTTTTATTACTTTGCATGTGCTATATCCCATTTGATTTCTCCCCAAATGTTACTGCCTGTGACTCTACAGCTCCCGTAAGATTTTTTGCCCTCTTTTTTTAGTCATTCCCCAACCATAGGCTAAACTAGTCTGGAAAGACATTTCCCAGCAATTTGCTGAAGGAATAAAAGTAGTTAGTGAGTAAGCTGAGCCAGTGAGTAACAAGACCAAGCTCACTACTGTCTGGTGTATACTTTAATACCATTTGTCACCAAATCCTTTTGAAAATCAAGTCTCTCTTCCTTAAATATAGGTCTTTACATTATGAAACCTTGCCTTTCTATCAGAATTTGGCAATGAAAAACAAACAAACGAAGAGTAACGTACACAGCAATGGACAGATGTGCGTGAGGGGTTGGGCTGGAGGCACTGGTGCTGAGGAGACTGTATGGAGTGGTTGGTACTTTAGAGTCCTCCTTGAAGAAGGATAAATTGAAGCTCCCTGACTTCAGACATTACACTTGTCTAGGAATACGGATTTTGTAAAATAGGGGGAGTTCTGAAGCAGACTTTTGTTGTGTGGGAGAATGAACCTCAGATCTTTTGAAATGGTTTGGGAAAGAGTGTGAGATCTGCCCCAGATACCCAGAGCTGTGCAATTAGGACATTTATCTGGACAGGGTGGAACATGACCTCAGATTTTCCACATTTTATGTAAGTTCCTTCTCTCTATGTTCTGATTAGATATTTTACTTTGAACTTGGAAATGTTCCTTTTTCAATAAGTAACATGTTCTGATGGTGAGGAAAAGAGACTATTTCACTTTCCGCAGAAAATTCTCATCTTCAGCTCCTGGGTGAACTAGCCTAGCACTACCGGAGTGTGATTTTTTCAGAACCAAGGCAACATCTTTCCATACTTGTTATACTTGCTATATATCCGTCTGACCTGTGTTTCTCTGGAAAAACCTGCTTAGCTTGCAAGGGAATGTGAAAGGATCAAGTCTGCACTCTGCTCCTCATAGAAGCTTTCAGGGAATTAAATAGGATGCAGGCCAGGGCTGGAAACCCTGTTTTTTAAAAGGGATGGCAATGCTGCCACGCAGAGACCCTCACTCCCATTATTCTACATACTTAACGCAGAGTTTAAATGAGTCCTGGAAACATTTTGCAGATCTTCTGTCTCAGGATGAATTTCATGGTAAAATGATGAGGACATAGGTTTCCTATTTGTTAGTCACGTTCCTTTTTAACACGTTTGAAATAAATCATTAAGTACTTGAGTAATACTGGAACTGTAAATGGGCCTAGAAGTGCGCTCTGTGTCCCCTCTAAAGCATAAAACCGGGCTTCAAATATTGCAAATATGTTCTCTATAAATCCATGGGCTTTGCTAAGGCATTAATCTCCCAGAGACGATGGGAAACCATTATCTACCATATGACTGACTTATACTGACAGTATCTTACAAAAATAGTAAAGGAATTGGAATTTCCTTTTATCAGTTTAGTGTAAGTGAGAATTCAGATGGGGTCTATTGTTACTCTGTGCATTTATTGTCTATTATTAGCAAAAAAATCCATTACTTCAATGGAAATATCAGCAGCAATGTATATAATCACATTTCTTTTCTGCTTTTGGTATGCATGAAAAGGGGATACTTACTTTAAATAGGAAAGGGAACTGCAAGTAGGAAGGCAAGATGATTCTGCAGGGAGAAGCCCAAGGATCCACACCCCCATATTTGTAGGAGCTGTGAAAGAGAAAAAGACTTTTAAAGCTGGGAGGATGAGTGAATTAAGCATTTCCAATAACGGAGGATCCAAAACCTTTCCAAACCGTAGTAGAGCTCCCACTGATTTTTTACTTTTTTTTTTAATAAGTCTGGAAGGAGAAGACATAGGGAAAGAGGCTGGGAAAAAGCAGATAACTTGTAAGCAGCTGTTGTTTTTGCAGGTATAAGCAGTTGCACGGACAAGAATGAGTGCCAGGATGATGACTGAGTTATTTTAGGTGTGCACTTTAGTTTAATATTAATACCTTTGTACAGGAGTCGGGTCAAAGGCTGAACTGGCAGCTGATCAGAAACAGTTATTCAAAACAAAAGATTAAGACCTGATTTTATCATAGCAAGGGCCTCTGAGAATGGTTTTTGGTTAAGGAACAAAGGAGATGGAGGAAGATACCTGCCTACATCCCTCAGTAGGGGACTGTGGCCCAAAATTTAAGGTTTAAGATGTGTCCACGTTCCACACAGATCATTAAAGTGGTCAATCAATGTAGGTGCTAGACTTTGTAGGATTCTTTCAATTTTTCTGATCTTTTTTGAAGCATCTACAGTTGCAGAAAATAAAAAAAAAAATAATAAAGCAACCAAAAGCACCTTATTTTATTACAGAAAATACAAATCTTCTGTCAGCCTTGCAAATCAGAGAAAAGGGCTTAAGTTCTTTCTTTTGGACATTATTCATGGAATAATAACAGATGAATTTGCTCCCACAGTAAGGATATATTATTTCAAATTGGTCCTATATTTAAATATGAAATGAGCTGGCATTTTGTCGTGTCAGCTAATGAAACTGCTGGGAAAAATCTGAGGATGAAAAATAGACAATTAAATGGTTTATTTGAAAACAAAAGAGGGATTTGCATATCTCTTTATAATGATGAGTTTGCAGTTCTTTTTAACCAGGGTACCAATGAAGTGTAAATGTAAATCTGTAAAGTGTCTGAGATCCAGAGCACTTCAGGTTACTGGGATAAGAGTGCTTTGTGTTATTGCTGTCATCTGCAAAGACAGACGCCCCAGGCTGGGAAACACTGAAAAAGTAACAGATAACCATTCCCTTTCATGACACCAGAACTATAATTCCATCAAATATTTGGCTTGGAAAAAAGAAAAAAAAAATAACGACAATAAGAAATAAATACAATGGGTGCTGCTAAAAGCTCAGAATTCATCGCCTTAGGTGTTAGCGGTAATTATAAATATTTGCGTACTTAAAAAAGGAGATACTGTAATTGAGGAGATTTTAACAGCTCCCATGGCATGTTTCAGTGTAGGATGAAGCAGAGGAAAAGCTGTTCTGGTGCAGACCCCTGGTCAGTCAAATCCTCTGCACAACAAAGAAGTTCAGCGAGATGAAGGCTGGGTTGAGACAGATGGGCTGTAATTTATGTGAAATTATGCCTATAGTGGGAGGCAGGTTTTAAGGAAATCAGTAGGAAAAAAAAAAAAAGTGTGTTTGCGTATCACAGTATTATCAATACACTCTGATATTCCAGATGACTGTAATCAGGGTCTACCTGCAGTAGGGGCAAACAGGTATAGGAGAACAGAGAGCCCTGAGAGTTAAAGTTCTGATAAAAAGAAATCTAGTGGAAGATGATCATATCTAGGGTGATGCAGCAGCTTGCCTTGGCTCACACAGTGGGAACAAGGCTGGGAATAAAGACCAGACCCAAGGCCCTGTCCCCTGAACTATTCACTTTCTCAGTTTCAGAAGGAATTTGCTGGCACCTTTACGCCTCGGATATAAAAATCTACTGATTCACTGTCACAGCAGTATTAATACCTGAGATACGTTTTCGTACAGCCGTACAGATGATGGATGTTACGTGTCTTCACAAGTTTGCCTTGCTAATCTTTCATGGTTTCCTAGGCAATGAAAAGGGAATGTACAATGGACCGCAGATTTTCATTTAGTTTGTATTCAGCAGTAATGGAAGCGTCTATATTGGCAATAAAAGACGGAATGTAGAATCAGAAAAATAAATAAGATACATAAGTCAGCCAGTACTGATGGCCAGAAAACATAACTTTTATCTCACTTTTAATATGGGATTGAAAACAACCAGCCACAAAAAAAACAAAACACAAAGCAACCCCTTCCCAAACAAACAGAAATCTCTCCAATTTTCCAAATTATAATTAGTCAGATTGTGTCACAGTTGGCATTTTTTGAGGAATTTGACAAATGCCTTGTATCACAGTGTAAACTACTTTAATCTGACAGAAGCTAAAGTGGGTTTTTTTTACGTTTACTTCCAAAACCGTTGCTCTGGGCTGATACTTTAAAAAAAAAAAAAACAACAAAAAACCCACTTTGTTTATTGACTACTTAGAATGACAGTTTCATGTCTTAAGCCATGAAACCACACAGTTATTTTCTGTGAATCTTTTAGTAAAGTCCAGCATATTCACAGCCGGTGAGATTTATTGCACTGGCAGCTGTAGCAATGTGCCGAGCTATCTGATCTCTATGAAGAGCCACAGATGTGAATCCTCAGAGCTGCACAAAGGTCTTGTCCCTCACGGTTTGCCCAGCGTCACACAGACAGCAGACGGACCCATCAGGGAGGAGTGTCAGGCACCCCCATCACACCTCTGAGCTCCCCGCATCATCATCATCCTCCCTGGTGGGAAAAGGAAGCATCGCAAGCTTTTTCAAGACCTCATAGATTTGATTATTAAACTGTACAGAAATAGGGATCCCTTGCCATTGTCAGCTATGCCAGCTTTCCAGGGAGCGCGGTCCTGGTCGCTGAACCCACCGCTCGGCTCCGGGGCAGCTCTGATCTCCAGTTAATTTAAGGCTCCTCTCCTGCTGCCGACTGTGCCTGTTGGCATGAAAGCGCCTTTCCCCGAAAAAAATGTACACGCATCAAAAGAGGGAACGAGGCGGTAGTGGGTTCGTATTGTCAAGAATTTTCCTTGTATGCTCAGTCTTGAGCCAGATAGTCAATCAACCTTTACTGATCCTTGGGAAACTCCAGGTGAGTGCACTGCTGACAGCGTCTGGTGCTGACAAGTCAAATAGATGAGCCCGAACCATCTGTATGAGCTGTGGAAGAGAAACTCTCCAGCTTCAGAAGCGGGTTTTTTTGTAGCACGGTCTCAGCAGGACCTTCTCTAAGTGCTGGCAGAGATTCAGACGGTGTCTGAGTATGCAAAAGGCGTTTCTGCACCTGGCATGTCAAATCAACCCGTTCTCAACACACACGCACAAAAAAAGGCTCTGGCTACACGATTTGAAACCAGTGTCTAAAACAGATTAGCACAGGTTAGTTTAATAAAAACTGGAATATATATTTTTTGCTGCTGACATTTGCTAAAGGATTGTTCTGCTCTCCGATGGCTTTTATAGCAGAAATAGAAAAACTCATTCTGCCAAAAAGGCTTGAATGTTGTATTGAGCCGGATAACTACTACAAATTCCTTCACTGTATGTTATACCTTTAAATCTCTAAGGAATCCTCTGGCTTTTGAGGTAGACATCCATTTTATATTCAAGGCAGCACCGTCTCTTGCAGAGATATACAAACAGTGGGAGTTTTCTTAAGGATATTTTCTCTCATTTTTAGCCTAGTACCCTAAGGAAATCCTCATGTTTTGGAGGTGGGTGGAAGGTTTATGCATATACATCTGTCCCTCTGCATTCCCTTCTAAAAAGTCCCGTAGTTTTATTTCATTTTTCTCAGGCAAACAAGCGAGAAAAGCTGCAGTGGTAGTCTGCAGGTTATTAGACACCAGAGAATCTACACTAGCCAGCAGTATTACAAACACTTAAAGATTCCAAATTCTGAAAAGCTTTACAGGGAGTACACAACTTCTCGAGCTCTGAAAATCTACATGGGGGAATTTGTGACCTGTGAGAAAACAGCTCTGAAACTCTCAGCACACCAGCAGGTACACGTGGGGCTGAGAAAGGTCCTAAACCAGTGAGTTTGGGGACTGTTCGGTGTTTGGGGCCAGTGGGATGGAGGAAAGGAAGAAATGGTGGATTGCTTTAGTCCTAAGACTTCAGAAGTCGCTACTGATAGGGGCTTAGGAGAGGCTGGATAAAGCCAGACTGGTTAGGACTCCTCTGTAGGCATGGCAGCACCAGGCTCCAGGGGTTTGTCTATGCTAGAAAATAATGCAGAGAATCAATAGATATCAATATAGCTAACTCAGGAGATGGCAACTACATGCAGAAACCGGTAGATGCAGGTGACAGGAAACCTTAGTAGAATTCAGGCAGAAATAGTTAATCAGGCAACACAGATCCGTGGGAATCAGAATTCATTAGTTCTCATGCTCAGCAACCTGCGTGTTTTTCTCATTTTCTCTCATTCAGGCTGGATTTAAGAAGCTGCTTCTCATGAAGGGAAAAACACAGACCTCCTATTCTAGATTTAGAGCACATCCCAAATCCTTTGAAGTTAGAATCTTGTTTGGCTCTTACAAAATGTATGTTCAGAGCTGCAGTATATTCCTCCGTCTTACTCCCTGATCTTTCGAGAGGCCAGGCAATAATTACTTTCAAAGAAGTTTCCTCACTGTGTGATCGTAGCAGTCTCTGACTTTTTGCGCCAGCATTGGGACAGATGAAATCCACAGGCTCTTTTTTTCTGAGCTTCATACAAGTCAGATTCTTTCTTTAATACCTACCAGTGGATCCATTTGTTGATACCTGGACTCCGTGTGCAGCCCTGCCTTGTGGCCTCTCCCATGCCAGGACAAGGAGAGGGAACCCAGATTTGAACAGCCCTTTGTCCCTTTGGGACAAAATCAAGGTACAGGAGGAAGCTCCAGTGCCCACCAATACTTAGACAATTTGGCGGAGCAAGGGCACAATGCAGCTGGTGTGTAGGGTTGTCGGCATCTTCTCAGGGACAGAGCTGGGTCCTCAGCGTTAACCACAGGAGCTGTATGAAACAAGGGGGAAGCAGCACTTGACTGTTCATAAAGCTGACCAGATGAATAGCTATTAGGAGCTTTTTTAAAGTTTGATAGGAGGAAAATTAAATGCAAATTGTTTTTTGCTATGTCTTTTCTCTAATGAAACAGAGTAAAAAGTCAATTCTTAAAATGTCAGGTAGAGGAGAGAAAAGCTTCTTTAAATTTCTTTTGTCCTGTCTGCATTCCTAGGTCTGACTTCACCGGCTATTCTGATTTCTTTTCCTGCTTCCTTTCATGGTCTTCATCCCAGGACACCAATCCTGATTATTGGCACGCTGTAAGATAAAAACTCAATAATCTCTCTTGATACTTTCCCCCTCCCTTACCATCTGCTTCAGTATTATTACTTTCTATCAAGAAAATACCAAATCCTCATCCTGTGCCTGTGTGGAGTTTGGCTTTTGAGAGAGTCAATTGGAATTGTGTGCATGGCAGCATATAAAGGGATTTAGTAGGTGGTAGATGTTGAGTGACGCTACCTGGGGCTTCATCTAACCCTACTGCATCAGTGCTCACACTGACCTGAACGGCGTTAGTATCTTTAGTACGTCTTCTGGCAAGCTCTGGTAAGGTAGGAAGTACACGTGAAAAAGTATCTGAGCCACTGCATAGTAAGGTGGTGGATTACCTGATTTAGTTATCCTGTCAAGGGTCCAATCCTGTCCACATAACTTTAGGAGAACCTCTGCCCAGAGACTGGGAAGGGAAAATAACCTGATACAAACAATAGCATAGTGGGAGAGAACTTATTGTATCCTTCTTGGATTACCCATATACAACCCAGGCAATAGCGGTAAGAGTGGACATTAGTATTAACTACCATAGACTAAGTGAATGCATCTAGAATTACCCTTGTTTGCTGTAAATGTGCCGGTGTTTGACTAAACAGATATTTATATTTAAATCTATATATCTTTTTATTCTGGAGTCCAAGGCACAAAAGATATAAAAGTACAACTCATACCCTGTTCCCTGTTATCTGTGGAAGCTGGATTACAGGCTTCTCAGAAGTGAGGAGGTAGGAATATTTTAATTATTTTTTTATAAAAAAAGTTCGATAACAAAAGCTATTGTTGGCTAACGAATACCTTCAAACTAATTATCAATATGAATGTGATATGAAGAAAGGCTTTTCAGAGCTTAATCAGAATAAAACTGAATAAGACTGAAAATTAAAGGAAAAATATAAGAAAAGAGACTAAAACAATTTTTGGAAGAAGCCAGAAAAAAGAACTTGGGGAGGATTAAGGAGTCTTGAATTGCATTATAAGATTCTGGGTTATATCCAAGTATTCCTTTAATTGAAAGGATATTCTGAAATAAAATAACACTCTTTAGACACTGGGAAAAAAACAACATAGTTTTCCTACCCAAACTGTGCTTGTATCACACTTCTAAACCTCTAAACTGGAAATCAGTAGAGCTTGCATACGCTTTCTATGAGTAGAGAAGTTGAGTGGTAAAACACAAATAGTATCTTTAGACAAAGAGCATCAAGGCCATGCCCCAAGGACACTCTGTCTTCAGTGAGATCCATCCCAATAAAGTTAATCCTGTAAACTCTGAGTACAGAACTTCAGCTCCTAGTCCTGTTTCTGGTTCTCATCTCAACCTAACCGTAATTTTAAGAAATTTAAGGAATTCTGTCCTAACACCAATAACCTCCCAGCCCAACCAGTATGATAGACCAAGCATCCACGTTAACATATGTAATTCATAGCTGGGAAATGTAGCAGTAGCTGGTGTGTGCTGACTGAGCAGTGTGTGCACGTTGCATGCAAAAGCATTGCTGAATTTGGTGCTCGTTGAACTTGGAGTGAGCTTGGCAGTGAGATTTTAGGAAATCTGCTAATCACAACTGTGAATCACACCTCTTAGGTGGTGGTAAAGTCCATCTTTATCTAGAAATCCTTGAATATGTGCTTAGCACTCACTGAATGCAATGAGAGTTTACCATATTCTTAAAACTAATCACATTGGAAATGAGCTTTTTTAAAATCTGGGAAATTATTCACAAGAAGAGTGGTTCAGCTTTTCCTTCCCGTTTTGAACCTAAAGACGCTGTTTTGTGGGCAAAGTAGTTTGGTTCCTCTCTTTTGGTGCACAGTGATTGCAGGATTCTACTGGTACCTGGTACTTACTAAAACCTACTGGATTCTGGTACCTACTGAAGCACAGCCGAGGAAGTTCGGTCTCTAGGCCAGCGTGAAAACTTTCATACTGACTTCAGAAAAGTGAAAAAAAAAAAAAAAGAGTTTTGCTGACTGAAATACTTTCTGAATTAGCAAAGGCAGAAGCTGAGGGAGCTCTAGGTACTGTTCTGGGTGTTATGATCCTGGGGCCCTTCTCGGTTCTGCCTAATAGGCAGCTGAAACCAAGGGGAGAAAATAGTTTCAGGGTGATTTTTTGAGTTTCTTAAAACTTGATACTGCAAATAGCACCTCTGCAGTCAATAGAACTGCTCTCGGAGAAAATACCTATTCAGCAAGGATAAGGGTATAAGAATCCATCCCAAGGTACTGGCAAAAGTCTGCTCAATACAGTATTTGTATCTAGTGTGTAATTTTAAGAATATTGGCGTTTCAACAGTGCCACAACAGTGAAAAATGTTTCAATAGACTGTTATAATTGCCTGGAGTTGCAAAAGGCAGTTTTTACACAGTCAAAATTGCATTTCCTGATGGTTGGCAACATTTTTTCTCTGGAGCTGAAAAAGTTAAAAAGGAAATCAGGGCTGTAGCTGATTTGCTTTAACATAACTTTTTCCTCTCTCTTGAATTGGACGCAATGAGTTAGAAATGCGAAGTGGAAGAATCTATCACAGCTGAGTTTGTTTCCAGAAAAAAAAAAAAAAA